>CAUYRT010072754.1:0-63836 GCA_963574885.1 Lepilemur ruficaudatus
TTCTTCCCGTCTTGTGTCACCTCACTGCGAACAATGGGCTCGAGCTTAATCCAGGATAATATAAGCGGTGCTAGCTCACTGTCGTTTCTTAAAATTGAGTAATATTCCATTGTGAACATATACCAAATTTTAACAATCCACTCATGAATTGACGGGCACTTGGGTTGCAGAAACCCTATTTGATGATATAAATGATTCATTAGGCTGTAAGATGTATGAGGGCAGAAACCAGGATTGAATCTGGCACCTTGCGTGTAGCAGGCTTCCAGTAGGTGTTTGAAGAATGACTGACAGCACAGTGACACGTTTGTATCTTTTTTAAAATGGAAAATCTTTCCTTGTAGAGACTTAAAAACCTCTTAAAATTGAGGTGAGAGTCACATAATATACAGTTGCCTATTGTGAAGTATACAACTCAGTGGCATTCAGAGTTGTGCAGCCACTCCTCTGTGTAGTTCCAAAATGTTTTCATTGTCCACAAAGGAGACCGGTACCCATTTCTCCCTCCTATTAGCACCTGGCAACGACTAATCTTTCTCTTCATGGATTTACCTATTTTGGATATTTTATATAAATAGTCATATCTTATGTGACCTTTTGTGTCTAGCTTCTAACTTAGCATGTTTTTGAGGTTCACACTGTAGGATGTATGAGAACTTTTTATAACTTATAGTCTATTGTATGAGACTTACACATTTTATCTGTCCATTCCTCAGCTGATAGATGTTTGGATTGTTTCCGCCTTTTAGCTGTGGTGAATAGTGCTGCTAAGAACATTTGTGGAAAAGTATTTGAGTACCTGTTTCTAGTTCTTGGTATACACCTAGCAGTGAATTGCTAGGTCATATGATAATTCTATGTTCATCTTTTTTAACTGACACAAACTGTCTTCCACAGCAGCTGCACCCTTTGACCTTTGCATCAGTAGTCAGTGTCTGAGAGTTCCAGTTTCTCCACATCTTTGCTGATACTTGTTATTTTCTGCTTTTTTTTTTTGTGGCCGTCCTGGTGGGTGTAAAATGAATGTAGCGTTGTGGTTTTGATTTGTATTTCAGGGTTCTGCTTTTATTTTTTATTTATTTATTTATTTTTGAGACAGAGTCTCACTTTGTTGCCTGGGCTAGAGTGCCGTGGCATCAGCCTAGCTCACAGCAACCTCAAACTCCTGGGCTCAAGCGATCCTTCTGCCTCAGCCTCCCGAGTAGCAGCCTCCCGACTACAGACATGCACCACCATGCCCGGCTAATTTTTTCTATATATTTTTAGTTGGCCAATTAATTTGTTTCTATTTTTAGTAGAGACGGAGTCTCGCTCTTGGTCAGGCTGGTTTCAAACTCCTGACCTTGAGTGATCCACCTGCCTCGGCCTCCCAGAGTGCTAGGATTACAGGTGTGAGCCACCGCGCCCGGCCCAAGGTTCTGCTTTTAAATTAAGCAACATCAAGGAAGAATCACATTTCTACTTTAGGGCGAATGTCCTAGGAAGAGCAGCTTTTAAGGTGAATTTTATGTGATCGGGAGAAGAGGTGGTTTGGTGATGAAAATTGTTGAGTGACTGCCTCATCTCTGCCCACTATTCTAGTGCTTTCTGCACCTCGTGTTCAGTTCTCACACCACCCTGCTTTTTACGTGAGGAAACAGAGACCTAGAGAGACTGCTCTGTGCTCGAGGTTGCATAGCTGTTTAGGAGCAGCTTGGGGTTCAGTTGGGGGCTGCCTGTTTGACTCAGAGTCTCCTGAACTTTCCGTGGGGACTTGAATCTTGGAAGTAGGGGGGAAAAAGCTGAAGTTTAGTCTGTTTCAAGTATTTTAGTCAAAAGTGAAGACTTAACAGATTGCAATGACAAAGGGCTGCTGTTGGTGGCTGTGTGGGGTCCTGTGGTCTGTGGGTGTCCGCCCGTACGTCCTTGAGTCAGGACCTCAGTTGCTGGAGGCACCGCTGTGCTAGAGGATATGGCAGTGCAGTGGTTGGACATCAGTGGAGAGTGCCCACTTGGGTTTGTGGGCTATGGGTCTTTTTCTTATCCCTGTGACCCCTTTAATTGGGTGCTTTGTATTACACTGAGTGGAAGGTTGACGATGCACACAGGCCACGCTGCAGAGGGTTCTGAAGAACACCTCGTAGGTGACAGCTCTGGGTAAATGCTTAGACTGAATTGAGTGTGACTTCCTGAAAAAAATATCAAACTGATTCCTACTTTAAATGCAGGAGAACCTGATAGTTAAAATCCTCTGGTGTTGTACCTTGCCCTTTACTGTATCTTTTACGTAAATCTGACTTTCATAGACATAAACAAAACATAAGTTTGTTTAGAGTGAGATAAACAGCACTGGAATTTTATGTAAAAAGGCCATTGATGGAAAAACTATTATCTTAGTATGTATAGTTGTCAGTTCATGTGTCCTAACGTTTATTAAACCACTTTGGGAATTGGACACTGGGGATGAAGAAGTAAGTGAGGCCTCGAGGAACGATCTGGAAGGAGCAGCTGTGCGAACTGTGGACTAAAGACCATGTAGGTACACCAGGGGTGTGTGGCGGGGCTGACGCCGCCGCCGTGGGAGCTCAGAGGAGGTTTTTGAAGGCACTTGAGGGAAGGAGAGAATTCTCAGGACGGAATGGCTTCACGGGGGTGGGACCCAGACTAGGCCCAGAGGAATCTGAGAAGCAGGGGAGACGGGAAAGCCTTTCAGATACAGGGAGCGGTGTCTGAAATGGCCTAACAGGGAGAAGGTACAACGAAACTGGCAGTGAGTTGCTGGACTGGCTGACTTTTGGGCTAGAGGGCAGTGTACATGTGGGCAGAAGAGATGTTTGGTTCCCCAGCTTTAGAGTCTGGCCTACAAGCTCCTGGAACATTTGAAACCTTTTCAGCAGCAAGTGTTTCAGTTTTTACCATCTACCAGCTGACCAGAATGTAGCAATGTCCATCAACTATTCTTGGGAAGGTGGGCCGACCCAGGAGGTGTGGGGGTAGACTAGCAGGGAAAACTTCCCTAAAAAGCAGCAGCAGCAGCCCCTTACCCTGGCACAAAGCCTCCTCCACCCTCAGCCCAGCAGGGATTATCATCTCCTTTTTACATATGAAGAAGCTGAGGCTCGGCTGTGATGTGACCTGCTCAGGGTCAGGCAGCTTGCTTAGAGGAGGGCCAGGCCGGGCCCAGGAATGCTGGCAGGCTTGCTGGCGTGCCACCCTGGCTGAAGAGAGGTGAAGGATGGTAGAACAATGCTCCTGGCAGCTTTGACAGCTCCACTTTCCTTCCAGGTGTTTCCTTAGAACGTGGCCCATTGGGACCTCACACAGGGTTCTCTGGGTCTCAGACCAATACTGCCCTGAGAATTAAGGGGTCACCCTCCTGCCACCCCCTACCCCATTTCCTTCCATATCTTAACCTCCAGTGAGTCAGACAAGTGCTTCAGAAAACAGATGCTAGAAACCTATGGCTCCGAGAGGCCAGTCACAAGCAGATCTTCTTTTTGTGTAGTATACAGTATTTCTGTTTCATACCTTTTAGCACCCTGTGTACTGGAGGCTGTATCTAAAAGAATGACGTTTTTAGAAAACCCATCATCCAACTTTGGAGCTATGAGAAGGCTGCCCCTCCTCCCCTCCTGGTTCTAGGCCATTGTGGGGACAGGTCTAGCCAGCTCACCTAAAATATTTATGCCTATTAGAAGGTATCCAAAGAAAACTAAAATTTTTCCTTCATTGGCAAGATCCCCTGTAGCTAATCTTATTTTCTTCTAAAAATTTTGTGTGAAGCCCTGGGAAAAGTGCTTGCAAAGGAACAAGAGTGTAGTTCGGTGATGGGTTGCCTGGGGAACAACTCGGGTTGATTTATGCCGGTGGGTTTTTCCCTTCAATACATCGCTGCTTCAGAGAAAAGGAGACATGTCAGTTCTTCAGCTGGAGATCAAGTGAACTAATTCTCGCTGCTCACTGACTCTGGGGCTTCAGACAAGCTCCTGAATCTCTGACTCTTTCTCATCTTCAAGGTGAAGAGCTTGTCCTTTCCAGTTGAGTCTCTCTGTGACCCTGTCATGCTAACTGGACGGACCATTGAACAGAAAACTCCTGCAGCCCACAAGATTACTCTGTCTGCAGCGACAGCAATCTCTGAATCCACAGACAAAAAGTTGAGGGAGATGGAATGCAGCTGTTGGTGAAATGAGGGAGGAGAGAAAATAGAATTTGTTGAGGATTAAAAATATTAAGCTGAAAGATGTGAAGCCTGTAGGGTAACTGCTATTCAACTTGACGTTTAAAATCGGTACCAGTGCTGCCTGAGGGCCCCCCATCTGCTGCAGAGCAGTGTGCTCTCAAAGTGGGCTCCTCGGCGGCAGAATCGGCATCACCTGGGAGCTGGTTAAAAATCCAGATTCCTGGGCCCCACCTCAGACCTGCAGAATCAGAGTAGGTGGGGAGGAATCTGGGAATCTGTTTTCATAAGCCCTGCATGTGATTCTTATGTGTGTGAAAATTAGAGAAGCACTGTTCTAGAAGCCTTGAATTTGAGATCTTAGGGATCATTTACATTTTGTAGGTGAAGGGGTCAAGCCCAGAGAAGTTAAGTGGTTTCTCAGGAAGTTGGACAGTTGACTCTCAGGCTTGCTCAGTGGGTTAATAGATGAGCTCTAGCCTAGGCTAGTGCTGCTCTTGGTGTGGTCCCCAACTGGCACCTGGGAGCTTGTTGCAATGCAAATTGGCAGATCCCACGCCAGATCAGTGAGAATCTGAGAGTTGGCCCCAGCACTCGGATTTAGCCAGCGCTGTAGGAGAGTCTAAAACTTTGGTGTGCATATGAACCACCCACCCTGGCTCCTAGCTCATCACCGGAAAGACACTCATTTTAAGTTGCTAAAGGTGGTGACTACCTCTTCCAGAGACTTTACTAGGATTCAGATTGGAAACATGCAGTCCTGTCTACAGACTTGTTTTCCTATATAGCAGCAGCCATATGATCTGCTGGTCCTATGGTGACTGACTGTCCTGGTTTGCCAGCCTCTCAGTGCTAAACCAGGGAAGTTCTGGTTGAACTGGGACAGTTGGTCGTGCCAGCTGGTTTCAGGGTTAGGGGACGGGGGGGAA
The DNA here is from genome assembly GCA_963574885.1 of Lepilemur ruficaudatus. NCBI lineage: Eukaryota > Metazoa > Chordata > Mammalia > Primates > Lepilemuridae > Lepilemur > Lepilemur ruficaudatus. The sequence goes on from CAUYRT010072754.1 coordinate 5,089, forward strand.
GTTGTTTCCTACTGAGTTGCAATCATCTGACAAGCATTTTCTTGATTGCATTGGGTAGAGGCTGAGGCACTAATAAAAAAGGCCACTTTCATTAGGCCTGCCGTGGTAATGTGGCTGTCATCCCCTTGACTCCAGTAGTCTTTCTTTCGCTTCCATGGGAAACCTGGTGGTGCAAGAGTACAGTTTGTGGGAGGCGATGGGGCGGCCCGGCATTAATCTCTGCTCCTTTTGTACAGCAAGTGCTTACTGCACAATACTGATTGTGAGCCCCTTGGGAGTGAGGCATGAAGTTCCATGTGGTTGTGACATTAAATAAGCCAGAGAGACCTGTTCTGTGGGCTCAGGCCTGAGGCAGGGAGGAGTTCGAAAGAGGAAGAGATGTTTTTAGTAACAAAATCATTCCATTTGTGAGCTGAAGCTGGGAAGCTGTTTGGGCCTTTGCTGAGCATAGCTTTTCTTTCTCCTGCACTGCCGGGTGGTGCTGGTGCCCGTGGTCAGAGAATAATGGCCCTGTTTGCTTCATGCACTTGCTCTTTCCGCCTGGGCTTTTCAGAACATTTAGGAGCAAGTAGGTATTTCTAATTATTCCATCTTATAAGTTATAGGTGTTGCCTCTAGAGAGGAAGAAAACCAGACTCCCAGGGAGAAAAGGGGGTGATAGTATGGTGTGTCGAATTATATAATCCAGACTTTAAAACTTTCATTACTGATGTCTGATGGAGCTATTTCTCATCCTAGTCCATTAAGGGGCTAGCAGTGCTTCCCCGGGCCTCAGGTGCCTGGCTTACAAAGGCGTGGGTTGTTGGGTCTTCCTGGAAGGGCTTTGAAGAAATAAGCCCAGAGAGTTTAGGATTCATGGGCATGCTATTCTGTATGGGTGTTTGTTTCTTCTCCAGACCTTTGCTCTTTAAAGGGACTTGGTCACAATCATACTCACTTTAATTGCCTTTTTTAACCCCCCAAATTGGAACCAGGAATGTAATCATGTCTTGACTATGGCATTTTGAAAAAAGGGCATTTTTGAAATGAGCTGCCGAATATATAGATTAATGTTCAGATATTGCTTATTTTCAGAGAGGGTAGGACTAATGTTCATCTCATAACAAAATGCCAATTGCTGTAAGTACTTAATAGCACTTAATGCTGTGACAGTGTGTTATTGTCAAAGTTGGGTACTTGTGGCTTATGTATGAGACACCTTCATAGCTAAAGGACATCACAGATGCTCTATGCTATTGACTTGTGTGTCACGTTTTTTGTACCTCAGTGGTTCTCAGACTTAAGTGTGTATCAGAATTTTCCCAGAGGGCTTGTGAAACAGATTCTTGCATCCTGCTTCCAAGGCCTCTGGTTCAGCTGGTCTGGGGCAGGGCCTGAGAATATGCATTTCTAACAAGCTCACCGGGGAAACTGAAGCAGGTGGTCCAGAGACCATTCTGAGAACCCCTGTTGGAACTAGAGCAAGGATTGTGCCTCCTCCTGAGGTCAGGGACTGTGATGTTCACCTTTCTGTCTCCCACCCTGTTAACTGAGCACTTGACACATTGGAGAACTCAGTAAAGGCAGTGGGTCACTTTTGGATGTAAGTCTGAAGCTGTCTCTTGCTACAGAAGTGAGTGAGTTTTGGGTCAGTGGAATCGTGCCTGTGTCCTGACCAAACTGCTGCCCAGCTCATGCCTGAGATTTCCTCTTCTGGATTTTAGGAAACGTGTCCTCCTCCCCACATGTTCATCTAGTGACAGTGAAGTTTTTCTAATACTGATTACAGAGCACTAGGCTGTTGACTAGAAAATAAATGACAAAGGCCACTCTGCCCCTTAAGTACACTGTCCGTACAGCAGAGAGAAGGCTGTGTGGGCACAGATCTCTCCACATGGCACTTGGTGGAGGCCTGACAGTGAAGTAGCCGGGTCTTTTGTGAAGTGACACCAATTGCTCAATGTCCCATAGCCAAGAACTTGGTCTTTTAGGATCACAGGCATAGAAGGCATGATTATTCTTAGGTTTCTGTCTTAGATTTTCATTTTGTTGGTGATCCGTTTTAAACTTTCCTCCAAGAAAACATTATCCCACTTCACAGGAAAACCCCAATACATTTTTGTTTAGTGTCTTAAGTCCTGGAGAGATGGGGGAGATGGAAGGGAACCTGAGTGGGGAGTGAAGGCCCAGTGGCGTCAAATTATTTCTTTCCTTTTGCACCTGTGGATTAGTGATAGCTGGAAACAGTCAAAACTTGTGTCTTCAAAGGCAGAAGGGAAGCTGCTGTTTATTAAAAAATAAATAAATAAAAAAGCCCAAACTTTACACACTAACACCCCACCCCACCCCCAGAATCCTCACCAGAGAGAAACTCTTCATTGCCCTTAAAAATCCCCCAATGTGTTTTGGACCACCAGATATCTGGTAATGGGGATTGAAATGGTGGTGGAAGCTTAACTGGCTATAGAATGTTCTGAAAGATTCCGAAGTCATGCCAGTGATTGCACTCTCACTCTAAAGAGGTTAAATGAGCTTCAGTAGTAAACTGTCCACTCTGTGAGGGCAGGGACAGTGATTTGTTTTGCCACTGCCTTTCTTAGGACCTGGCACAGGGCCTGGCCGTGGTGGGTGCTCAGTACATATGTAATAAACGAGGAATGGAAGTTCTGATGGAAAGGAGGAGTTTGCAAAACTGCTGACCTGTTACTTAAGTCTGATTGAGTCTAGCCTTACGATGCAATTCCACAGATACTTTCTGAAGATTAGCCCAGGGCCCAATCCTGTCTGAGTGTTGTGAGGAGTGGTAGAGGGGACCTCATGCTGCGTTGGAGGAGGCACAGGTGTAATGATGGGCAAGCGCAAACTGAGGTGCAGCCCCCGAGTGGGCCAGCAGATCCTGGACCCAGAAGGGATCGTGACAGTGATTGTGGCTGTGTTCTCTCTCTGCAGATGAGGAAACTGGGCCTCAGAGTGGGAAGGGATTTTTTGAAGATCAGACACCGTGCCAGCGGTAGAACCCAGATTAGGACCTAGGTCCTCTGGTTTTCCAATCTCTCCTGCCAACATCTGTGGGTTTCAAAATGTTCTCTGGAGCAACTAGGAGCCTCCTGGGTGTGGAAGGGGGCAGGCAGGATACCACATGTACCTTCTCCCTCAGCTTTGGTCTGGAGAAGGTTCCTAGGGGTAAACCAGACCCTGGACAGCACTGCATCCTGCCACAGGCTTCATTGAGGGGGCAGCGCCAGCATTGCTGGTCTCACCCGTACCTCCCGACCTTCTGTCCCCGCCGCTGCTCTGCTCCCAGGTGCGGTGGCATCAGCGCTGGTACGTCTGCTGTGGTCCTTTGGCTCTCTGCCAAGTTCCCTCTAGGGCAGTGTGTTGAGACTTCTGAGGGAGTCAGCTGACACTTGTATGTGCTTGCCCAGCTCAGACAAATGTCTGAATTGGGAACAGTTTATGTAACTTTATTATATAAACCTGATTCTCCCCAGGGCCTAAGTTACCCCTTAATTAGCAGCCAGCTGCCCCTCTGGGCTCTTGGAGGACGGTTTGGGTATTCTTTGCCGTGATGAGCCCTCCGCGGTGAGACTCGGTGACTTGGAGGAGTTAGCGCAGCTTTGAAAGGTGCCCAAGAACTAAGTGTGGCAATGGGACAGTGCTGTGGTGTTCAAGCACATGATTTTTCTAGTGATTCATTTTCACTGTATTTCACAGAACACCACTCCGTGATAGATGGGAAATTTAATAAATGGTCCTCATCACAGTCTGAGAGGTCGGTCATCCAAAGCCCTCCTCTGTATCTAGTAATAATAGTCATCACTATGTATAAAGCACACGCTCTGTGTCTGTTCTGCTTTATGCTTTAAACATATTGCTTAATCTTCATGGTGGCCCTGGAAGGGGGGATACTCCAGGATCCCTGCTTTACATATGGGGAATCTGGGCCTCAGAGAGGGTCCCAAACTCAGCGAGACAAACAGGGAACAGCGGGGCAGGGGCCGGAATCGGGTCTGCATGGGAGCCTGTGTGGTTCAGCATGAGGGCCTGCCTGGCCCTGGGAGGAGGGTTGCCTGGGGGTCAGCAGGTTCGACGCCAAGGCTGAGTGTAGCCCTGCACTGCACTGGGCTTTGTGGACAGCAGAGGAGTTTCTGCCTCTCTGTGATTTCCTCCTTCTCTTCTGCCTGACTCCCCGATGTGTGCTCATGGAATACATGCTGCAGACAGGAGATTAAATAACAGCTATTGCCATTCATTCTTCCTGAATGCAATTTTTTTTTCCACAAATAACTTGGGAAAAATAGTCCTCCATGGAAACAGACTCTGGTGGCTAGTACCCGCTTGTAAAAGGTAGCAGCTGGCACACTTTTCCCTTCCCCTCTTGTGCTGGACTGCTTCCTCCCCTGTCACTGTGTGGGGCAGCAGGCCTTGACCCAGTGAGGAATAACTGGAGAATGGGCAAAAGACCTACTGAGTCCACTAGCTGAAGCCTTGGGCATAGCTGAGACTTAGGCTTCTTTTCTTTGGGCAGCTGTGATTTGACTTTCTGTGCATTCTTTAAATTTTGTATGGCATAAATTCAATAATATAACATGACATTTTAAAAAAACTAAATCCTACCAACTCTTTGGTTTTTTAACTCTTGCTGGCCCATGCGTCTATTTACCCATCTTTAAAAAAATAATCTTATAAGCCATTGCCACTGTTTATTACTTCATAGGGCCAACACCAAGCCAAATGAAATAATAATCCGGTGTGCTTGGTGTTTTAAAGAGAAGAGGCAAAGGACCAAAAAGCCAAGCTCAAGTGGCAGATAAATTTTTTTTTTTTAATGCTATAAATGGGGCTGTGAGATGGAAGTTTAATCTTTTGAAATCTGATCCCATTTGTTCGGTCTAAGGACTTAACTTGGGAAATCGATAAAATGAGTTAATTGCGTGTTCTTTTTTTTCAATCGGTGTAGCGGCTCTTTAGGCTCTGGACAAAGGCTAAACTTCCATGCACTTTAAGCTAAAATAGCATTCAAGATGCCTAGCCGATAAGAACAGCGGCCTGAGTCCCTCCCAGCAAGGGTAATAATCAAAGCTTGACTGCTCCAGTGAGGATAACAAAGCCAGAAAGAGGTGGGTGAGAGAGGGCCATGTTAGGGGCTCTCCCTCATGGAATCTTCCATGAGAAAAGACCCCTGCACTAACCTGAGCCTTGAAGGGCCTCACAGTACCTACCTTTGGGTAGATGATGCTTTTTTGGACTTTGTTCAATGTATAGAAACGAATTGCAATTCCCTGTCTGAGCCTGGTAATTAATTACAAGGCCACCTTGATGTTCAGACATAAAGAAAAGGAGATCGCAGCTGTCTGATTGAATAATTAAACCATATCAGAACAGCGTTCCATGGCCTGGCAGTGAGTTTTTTTCCTCTTGTTCAGTTGTCCCTCATTTTAAACACAATGCAAAATGTGGTTAATGCCTCCAAATCTCGGTGAGCCCTGCAATAAAACTGGCAAAAACCATCACAGCAGCATCACCGGGAGGTGTCAGTGACCCTTGGGAGGGAAGACGAGGCTTTTGGTTTTACGTCAAAGGAACCCTTAAGACTGCTTGAGGATGACAAGCTTCCCGAGGGCAGGGATTTTTGTCTGTTCTGTTCACTATGCCCAGTACTTAAAACGATGCTGACCACAGAGGTGCTAAGCAAATAATTTGAGAATGGATGGGAAGCTACTAGAAAGTGCCTCCTTACATTCGGCAATGTGAGTGGCGGAGGCAGGGGCAGGTGATGTGGGGCACAATGGAAACAGGTCTTGGGAAACAACTATTAATTCCTGGTGATAAGAAAGTGTTCTGATTGTGCATTATTCCAAAGCAGTCACTTAGTGTCGTGTAACCTTCATTAAATGGAATGATTTTAAAGTTTAATGTGGGTGCTAGGCTGGGTGTTTGTGACTTGATTGTTTAATAAATATCCTATTGAACTAAATGACCCAGTTTGTTTCAATACAACATTGTTGTGAAAGTGGAAAGCCACTATAGGGGGTGTTATGCTGCTGGAAATTGGTTCATAAATGACAATAGGGAAGTGTCATTGATCAGTTACTGAGCTGCTACTGTGTGCTGGTTTAGAGACCTTCAGTTCAAAGGGAGTTCATTGCTGTGGTTGGGGGTATGTGCATGGGGCAGCTGGTAGCAGAAGGGCCTGAGCTGGCTTTGGGGTAGACAAGAAGGGGTTTTTCACAGGACAATAACTAGTGTCAGGTGCCATATAGTGCTAAAGGCAGACACTGCTGATGGTACTTAGCTGGCCGAGGTGCTGTGGAGTTTGAGCCTGGGAGCACAGGGGCCGAGCCCACCTGTCTGCCTTGGGAGCCCAGTTTGGTGGGTGTAGGTGAGTGCTTGGCGAGGCAGGAGCCTTGCCTTTCCCTCTTGATGGGGACCTCTCAGTGTCAATGCTGCACTGCTCTGATGGGTCAGTATTGTCATCGCTGGGTACAAACGACTACGTGTTTATGGTAGTGTTTCTCAAGATGAGGCTCTTGGAGCCTGTGATACAGTTGCTTTGGTTGGTTGGTATAATTTTGAATTCCTAGACCCATCCCAGCTCCCTCTGGAGGGGGGTTTCCATTCTCTTGATGATGCCTTTTCCCTACTCAGTGTTTACAGGGTTGGCTTCCTCATTTCATCCTTCGCCTCTCCGTTGTCACTTCCTTAGAGGCCGCCTTTGATGTCTCTATCTAAAATAGCTTTCCTTCTTCCCCCCCCCTTAGGTTGTCTCCAAGCCCCCTTAACATGCCTTACTTTCCTTCATAGCAGGTATCTTTGCATCTGACTTTGTCTGTCTTCCCCACGAGTGCAGCAACCTTGTCTTTTCCTCCTCTGTCCCCCAGTGCCCAGAGCCTGCCTGGCACACAGTAGGTACTACGTAGATGTGTCACATTAGGGTCTCCAGCTGACTCTTATGTGTTCAGTTGCTTTATAGGAAAGAGGGGATGAGTTGATAAGAGACAGATTCCTTCAGTAGGTTAAATAATGTGAAAAAGCCCAGACTTAGAAATCCCAGTCCTAATGTTCAGTTAGTAAACTTAGTTATACCTCATGAGATTTCTTTACCAGCATAAATGGCAGAGAATTTAAGGACCTTAATAACTACTAGTGATAATTGCAAACCATTCTGCAAACATGCAGCAATAAAAGTAACAGTAATGACTATTATAGATCTCAGTTATGACTGACCCCTTCAGGAAGGTAGAATCTTTAGCAGGTGCCTGGTTCTTTTGAGTTCTGTCTCACCTAGATTAACCCAGAGAACACGCACTGGAGTGAAAGATGCAGTCTGTCTGGGGAATTAGTTGCAGAGTTCGCAAAGGCCCAGAAGGGTCTGTTTTTCTGCCTACTAATTTAGACCATCTTGGAGTTGGGTGCCTATCTGTTTCAATCTGTGACTAACAAGATAATTTACTACTCAGAGCTCTTTGCAGAGTAGGGACTTTGTAGTTTTATGAATAGAATTTTCTTCTGCAAGATAATCAGTTTAACTTTTTATTTGACTTCTCCAGCAAGGAATGCTACAGATGACAGACGATGGTAGTGAAACCTCCAGTGCTGGCCTCACTACGTACCTTTGAGTTGGTGGTGGTTAAACTGAGGCAACAAAATAATTGAGAATAGAAGGCACAGACTCATTTCCACTCTAGTAACCTTGGAGCTAATCTGAGAATTATTCCTTTCTTCATCTTTGCTCTTTTGCCATTTCCTCACTTAATATGATCTCTACCAAAAATGAAAACCTTAACAGAACCTTGTCAGAGAGAATTCTGTGACATAATCTTGACGAAATCTCATTATTGTAACCATTTTAAAGTAGCTTTCATATCTACTACTATCTGTTTGTGATACACTATGATTGCAGGGTAATCCTCTCGGGTTTGTATTTAATGATACATTCTCTGATATGAATCTGTGGGTGTATTTGGCTTTGTGCTTTCCCTCTTTATTTTTAACTTCTGTTTGTTTTTAACAGACCCATATTTTACATTGTCATGGTCTTTAATGTGGTTAACAGCCTTAATAAACTGATCATTCTCACCAATCCATACTACAAACATCTTTGGAAATTGTTTACTAATGGAATAAAATTTGGTTCCTTAACTTCCATCCTCAGTGAGCCCCATACTTTGATATTCTGTGGTTATGGAGTGTGACTGGCTGATTTGGTGACACATGTTTAGGGGAAAGGGAAAGAACACATTTGACTAACTTGAGAGGCAGGATGGGTTCAAAGCACTGCTTTGGAGCCCTGTAGATCTCGGGTCAATCCCTCTCTGGTACTTCTCAGTAATGTGTACGTCGCAAGGCACAAAGTCTTGCCCATTAAGTACTCCACTTTCTTGTGTGAAATGAGAGTAAACGCTATCTTATTCAGTCAAATACTTGAGTGCCTGCCCACCTACCGGGCAGACCTAGAGCAAATGGGGGAGGGCATCTACGCCACATGGAGCCATCACATAGCGGGGAGACAAATGTGACCAAGTGTTCAGTGTGCAGATACTGTTGCTGCCAGGAGGAGAAACTGAAGCCTGGGAGATAGGAAATAGGGTGAGGAGGCGATGGTGGAATGCGGCGGAATGGCTGCAATGAGAAGTTCTCCTTTTGGCTGAGACTTGAAGCAGGTGAGGGATAAGCAGTGTGACTACCTGGGAGAAGGACACTCCAGACGGGGAATAGCAGGCACCCAGGCTTGAGGTGCAGTGGGCCTTGCGGTTTTGAGGAACAGTGAGGAAGCCTGTGGCTGGAGCTGAGTGGGGAGAGGGTGGGTTGTGCGGCCAGAGGGGGTTAGGGCTTTTGCAGCTGCTGCAAGCGTTCCAGTTTTACTGAGATGAGCAGGCAGTGTAATTCTGCTGTTGGTAGGATGAGGGGGCCCTTGTGTGCCTGCCACCTTCGGGAAAAAATCATCAGGGGAACAGTTGTAGGTAAGGGTGTCGAGTGAGTGACTGGAGAATCATGTTTTATGGACCTCTTAACTCTTTTGGGGGCATTTGTCAAAATTTATGGCCTCTTCTCTCACTGCTTGGGTGGCGAGCATTCATGGTTTTCCTGTTTCCTGTTGGTCCCAATAACCAATTGTTTTCATGGAAAGGTGTGTGGTCTGTCATTTAAACTCCAGTCTTGCTTGTGATTGAGTTGTCCTGTGCCTTCTCTTAGGGTATGGTCATTAGAAACTTCCTTATTGTGATTCATCCAGCCTGGTGGAAGCTCTGGATGGGGGAGGCTTCTAAGGCCTTAAAAATCACTCAGTGATGATTGTAGCTCATCTTGGAATCATCACCCCAGTTGACTTTATTCTTCTTGGATCCTTGGTCAGAGAGGACAAAGTTGTAGCACGTGGGGCCATTCAAAGCCAGCTGAACTGTATTGTGTGAGGAAAGGAAAGGGCGCCTCACCTCACCCAGGTGTAGAGTAGAGGCAACACATGCAGCCCCGTGTTAGACTCGACTCATTCAGAGCTGACTGGGGAAAGATAATCATGGTTTTTTCTACATACCTCCTATCTTCAGCAGTAGAGTTACTACACATTCTTTTTCTGTTTCAGGTGTATCAGCGAATGGCAAGTCTTTATTTTTAGGACCTGATATGATTGTTATGTACTCGTGAAATACTGGATTGTCAAGGGTTCATATCTGTGGGAGGTCCATTTGCATAACTTCCTATTCCAGGGCTTTTGTGAAACATGCAGCCAGTCTAGCTATTTGGAGAATTTATTGTGTTTTTTCTTTGGGTACTTGGATATGTTCATTGCAATCATGTGGATTTAATTGATTCAATGTTAACATTAAAAACATAGGAGAAATAACCATCAATATTTAAAAGAATTACATTGTGGTGTAATTATAGGATAGAATAGCACACAGTAGCTAAAACTCTGGCAGCACGTAGAAACATGAATGTGTCTTAATGTGAAGCAAAAGAAGTGAACCCTAAAGCAGTACACATTTCCATGGGTTATAGGCAAAGCTCTGGTTTTCAGAGATTTGTACATAGGTGGTCAAATTATAAAGAGAAGCAAGGGAATTATTTCAAAAGATAGGATAACAGTTTGCCCCTAGAGGCAGGGCCACATGGGTGGTGGGGACTTCAGGGTATGTATAGTATTCTTGGCTTCCTGGGGTATGGTTATACACATGTTGACTTTTGGATAATTATACTCTGCATACATACGTGTATGCTGTGTGAACCATGGCATATACAATATGGAGAACAGAGCAGTAGGAGAGTGATCACCCAGCGTCTTTTTCCTCTTTCTGTTGCTCCATGTCTGTGCAGCTCTGTATGGCATGAAAACCTGGAAGGAGTGCTGGAGTCATGAGGCTGGTTTCTAACACTAAATAGCTGTGTGGCTGGAGCCAGGCCCTTAACCTCTTTGGGTGTCAGTTTTGCATCTGTAAATTGAGAAGATGGTGATCGAATTTGGGGTCTTGTCAAATCTTAGCATCAAAACTCTTTCTAAGACTCAATCTTAACTGAAACTGGAGATGTAAGACAGCAGACGGTAGGATTGCTCTGGTTGTAGCAGGGGTGGGCTGCCTTGTCTGAGCCCCCATTTCTCCGGTGGGTTGGTGTGTCTTGGAACCCTTGGTGTACCCCAGGGCATTAGGAAATCCTGGACCAGGTAGTCTCCAAGGGTGTCTCTAGCTGTCAAAAGCCTGCAGCTCAGAATCAGGGCAGCTGGAGTTCCCATAACTAGTTGCCATCACCTGGCTGTTCAGGCTGAGGTGCTCTTTCTCTTGTAGCCTCCCTTAGTGAAGGCAGCAAAGTAAGTCTTAGTCAGTGAGCAGTTCTTCAGGGCTTGCCATATGAGGTGGGAGAGACAGGATTATGAGGCTGTACCTTACCCACTAGAAGCTGAGGGCACAAATTTATCTGTCAGCAAACCTTGAGCTTGTGTCCTAACAGGCACTGGGGTGCAGCAGTGAACAAGATATGTGGTCTTCACTGCCTTGGGCTTGGTCAGGGACACAGACGCGTTGCCTGACAGCATGGAGTTAGAAGGGCTATGTCAGGGGATGCACAGAAGAGGGGCAGGTGCCCTTGACTTGGGGGGTTGGAAGCACTTCCTTGGGGAAGTGAGGCTACTTCTTGCTCATCTGCTTCCAGTTTGGAGGTTAATAAGGGGAGATGCTACTTGTGGAGTCCCCATCTGTGTGTTCTCTGGATAAAAGAACTGTTCCCTAGGACTCCACAGAGGCCTGGTTTGCTGACAGCATGGCAGCCTGTCACCAGGTGGGCTTCAGTCTTCACCCCGCACCATCACTGTCACCCAGCAGCTCCTTCTTCAAGCTGGTGTAGGGTGTAAACCCCACATGTGCCCCCTGGGGTGCCCCCTTCCTTTTCTCTATTTGTGACGGTTGTCTGTCCAGAAACGTGTGGTCCCTTCTCCTCTGTTCCTATTTCTGCACATGCTGGGTGCTCAGATGCCTGCCTGGGTTCTGCAGTCATACACTCCTAAAGTGTGTGCCACTCTTGCGGACAGCTTGGAGCGGACTCCACAGAGTATGTGCCAGGCAGTCTCTTGGGTGCTGCTGCTTGTGCTGGGGCCTGGCTCCAGAAGAAGGGCCTGATGTGCTGGGAAATCATCCCATTGTGTCTCCTTGCTGGAGTGTGGGGCCTGTTAATGTTTCTTTCTGCCCTCAGTCCCTATTTGCCCGAGTGTTCACCTGTGAGAAATAAGAAGGAGATTCAGTCTGTATTCAGAAGTTTCAAGCTGCTTCTGGATCCTAAAAATCTTTTCTCATCCAGGGAAACCAGGAGTCAAGGTTAAGTAATTAGTTTGCCAAAGCAAATCATCAGGCTTGGAAAGAGGTAGGACTAATTTCTACATTGCTACTCCACCTTCATAAAGCCCCAGCTTCTATTTGTGGGCTCATGGTGGTTACACACAAATGGGGTGTAGGGATTATCCATTGAAGGGTGTCTGTGAATGCACCTGCTCACAGATCCACGCCCATTTGATAAGATTCTTGAAACAGGTGCCTCTGAGCCCAAGTGAAAATGCTATAGAGGCAAAACTCTAGCATGGAGATTAATTCACCATCAAAGGGTATGAATTGCTTGTCAATTTCAAACTTGGGGAAAAGGCTATGAAAGATTTGTATTGACTTAGCTGTAGTGTAAGAGAGCATGGTCTGAAATTTATTACTGTGAATGATATTAGTCATTATTGATGAGGAACTGGTTTCATTGGTGTAGAAAACCTAAGAGTGTCTTTCCCAATGTCGGTGCTATTTGACCATTACTCTTCATTCCGAAGAAAGACAACCATCAACAAAAATGAACAATTTAATTGTATAATCTTTGTTAAACATCTGTCTTTTGTGCTAAATTAATCTCTTAAAATGAGTTTTTCTTCACTGAATAAATTAATGACCATAAACAGATGATCAGATCTATTTGAGTCAAAGTGTTTTTTTCAACTGGTACTGTTAACTAAGAAAGAGATTCCCAGGTTACATTTAACATAACTTATAAACTGTGTTGCAGAACTATACTGCATGGTTGCTCTAACCATTTGAAACTCCATGTGCTTCATGGCAAATTATTAGGGTCCACCAAGTTTCAAGGAGTGATTGGAATACTGTTAGAGTTTGCTCCATGTTGGACTGGAATCTTTATGAAGTAAAAAGGATTGAGATTTAACTAACTCACAATAAGGATTTTGAACAAGCTGTGGGACTGTGATATACTGACACTAACATCCAGGGAGGGGTTAGGCAAGAGTCTTTTGCCCTTCCCTCTCCAGCTTCCGTGGTTTGGGTTTATAGAATCTACATGGAAAAAAAAAGGTTACAAATGGGAGGACTCAGATAGTGACTTAACGAATGGCTGTGCAGCACCTAGTTACCCTCAAATTTAGGACCTTTGGTAAACTGAGGTTATGGCTTTTTCAAAATGCCGAGCTGGCTGAGCCCCCATAGTGGGCCTCCTGGCTTGCTGACCACAGAGGCTGGAAGCCCAGGAGGAGCCTGTAGCCCTGAGCATGGGCACAGCAAGGAGAGCTGAGGCAGGAGAGCAGGGGAGAAGTGGGAAGGGGAAAGAGCAGAGCCTGTTTCAAGAGCATGATAATTCTACCTGCTGATAGCATTCAATCTGTTGGATTAGCCAGTGAAGGGGAAAAAAAGGACTCCCTTTTCATTGCTCCTGGGGGAGGGCAGAAAAGTTACATACACTGAGGCTGGGGAGAAGGAAAGGACTTGGGGGAACTCTGGCCTGGGACAGGATCATCTAATTCTTTCACTTTGAGGGTTTGGGGACAAGCCTAAACTTTGTGCATGTAGAAAGCCTGGTGATTTTTTTTTTTTTTTCTTAACTGGAGCTATCCCTTGGTTCTGCGGTTGGAGATTCTGCATTCCCAACACGCTCCCAGGTGATACTGCTGCTCCTGGTCTGTGGACCACACTTGGTGTAGCCAGGTTCTGGTTCTCTCTTCTGGGTCATGCAGGATGGAGTTGGAGCAGCCTTCACCCTGTATTGGGGGCATCTTGCTAATTACAGAAACTCCCCATCTGGCATTAGTATTCCTGATCTGTAGCCACTCCTGCAGTTGTATCTTCTCATTGGGTCTGTGCAGTGCTAGGACATTGAGGAAGTTTCTTACCTGGCTTTTCCCCATGTGGGTTGCATTCCTGCTGTGAGTTCTCTCTCAACAGTCTGTCTTCCTAGGGTTAAGACTTAAAGGGTTTTTTTTTTTTTATAAGTTTTTTAAATATGTGGCAAGCAAGATTGCCTGGGACGTAAAGTACGAATTATATGGCACAGAGATGTATGGTCAAGGGCTCAGGGATTGCTGACTGATAAGCACTCTTTATCCTTCCCCTGCCCCCAGCTCTATTGAGATACAGTTGACAAATAAAAATTACATTTAAGATACACAGCTTGATGTTTTGATGTACATATAATATACATTGTGAAATGATCACCACAGTCAAGCTAATTAACACATCCATCACCTCATGCAGTTACTTTTTGTTTGCTCTGTGGTGAGAACACTTAAGATCTACCCTCTTTGCAAACTTCAAGTATACCATACAGTGTTGGTGTAACTGTAGTCACAGTGCTGTGTGTTAAATCCACAGAACTTGCTCATCTTATAACTGAAAGTTCATTCATCTCTGCCTTTCTCCCTCCTCCCCTGCCTGTGACCTTCTTAAGGAACATTTTCCAAATAGTAAAGGAAGTTCCACTAGATTTTGATTGGCTCCGAGCCCAGTGCCTCCCAAAGCAGAGATCTGGGCTGGAGCACTGCAGTTTTGGATGGTGGTGTTGGCTCCAGCGCTTCCAGAGCCAGTGTCTAAGGGTCCTACCATGCTATGATTGTTTTCTGCAAAGCAAAGACAGGAGAGCAGAGAGGGGACCCAATGCTTTAGTGTAGGAGCCTTCAGCTCCAGTTCCATTTGCTGATCCCTAGACCTGGATGGGAGGAAGTGCTGGGAGGGGGAGGAGTGCTTTGTGTATGGTCTTTGGACCCCAGTGACCATGCCTGAGTGACACGTATGAACAAGTGATGCCCTGGACCCTGACCAATCAGTATGATGTGCTTTGGGGAGTGTTAAGGAAGTGGGCAGAGAGGGTGGTGGGCAGAGGGGTAGAGCCTTCTTTCCCTCCACACCAGGCAGGCCATTTCCCACCTGAATGTAACTTAAGCATAGTTCTGTGTGTGTCAGCTGAGGTTTTCTTGTTGCCGATGGGCCTGCTGACCTGCAGTAGCAGATGCTTCACAGGTACCCAAGGAAGCTGGGATTCCCTCGTCTGCAAAGGTCACTCTCTCCAGCCGTCACTTGCGCAGCACAAGCAGCATCGTGTATCGCTGTGTTCAGTGTAACAGCTCGGGAAGAAACAAGATCCTGATTCAGTGGAAGCAGATATCACATAAAATACTGTGCTTTAACTGTGACCAAGTGAAACTGTGAATTAGTCATTTGAGAATTTACTGTAGTGACTATCCAAACAGATGTGCTCACGTAGAAAAGAAAACACGTTCCTTTCTTCCATGAGCGGACCACACCTGCATGTGACATTGTTCTTCCAGTTTCCAGCTAGGGCATTGCTGAAACATCTTTGCTGTGTATCTTGCTCTGAGCTGGGAACGTGCCCACTGTGTTGTGGGAGGCAAATCCCTGATGGTTGCCTTTGGACACTGAGCGTCTGTGTGGACTATATAGCCTTGGCCCCATGTCCAGAATCCTGAACTGGCCCGATAAGCCATAGTGGACACATGGGGGTCCTGTGAAGTATTTGCATTTAGTCAGCCCTTTTGGTGGAGGATAAGGTTTATGTGTCATGTGTCTATTGTTAGATGCCTGTTAGCATCAGTGAAGCCAGTTGGCCTTGCAGAAGGAAAATAACTGCAAGATAGCTTGTATTTCTCAGCTGATCATTCTGCACGTGCATGTAAGGATGGTGCTGCAACTATGTGGAGCCCCATCCCCGCCATTCACAAGCAGCTCAGAGCTCAACTAAAAGTATCTCAGCCTTGCCATGTTTTCTGGGGGCCACAGTTGCTCCTAGTTGAGACTCAGAGTAAGTCCCTTGTGTTGTGTGGGGAGCCGTTGCAGGTGAGAACCCCAAGAATCAGTTACCTTTGGTTTACAAGGCAAGGCTGGCTGCCTGTGTATCTGAGCCAGGAGGTTTAGGGGTAGAAGGAATCACAGGCACCTTTTCAAGCTTCTGTTCTCCTGTCCCCCTCAGCCTCTCCTGTGTGAACCGCAGGACTAGCCTTCCTGAAGCACCAGCACTGGAACTGCTGGAACTGCTCACGGCTGCCTGTGCTGACAGCCCCACGCTCTGTCCTGCTGGACCGGTCCAGACCCACTTCCCACTGTTGTTTGACACACGTTTTCTGTTTTAGGTATTGTGGGTTTTAAAAATTTCAGTTGTCGTTATTCTGAGCAGTAGGTATAAAAAATAAGGACATAGTATTGTGTCTTAGGTTGGAAATGTACATCTTCAGACTTCATGGAGAAACTGCAGACTGGGGCACACTGGGATGGGGTTGAATCCATGGTTGGCAGAAGATAGATTAAAAGGAAATGGGCAACGTGTGCTTGAAGTCCAACTAGACGTTGCCAAGTCATTCCACTCCTGGGGTTGTGCTTGGATTGTTTATATAAAGGCCACTGTTACTGTTCTCCAAGTTCATTCAGGGGTGTATAAAGGTCTGTATCTTTGACAGCAGGGCTGGGTGCTAAGGGAGGTACCTAGGGAGCCGATGGCCTTGGCACCCTTGGGAGTTGTCTTCTGGAATTACAGAAACTGGGCTGTGTGGATCAGAGGTTCCTTCACTGGGACTGTGCTGCTCTGGTGAAGGTTTCTTCCTGGGCCACTCGGTTGGCCTCTATTGCTCCCTTAGTTGCTTGTGCTCCAAGAGCACGTGTTTGAGTCATCATTGATCGTATGGAAGAGCTCACTACATTGCCCACGTTATATTACCTGTCGACATTATTTCATTTGTTTCTAAGCTTGCCTTTCCCTTCTGTTTAAATCCCACCATCTCTTGAAGCCTTTCCCAGTTAATCCAGTCCCCACCCTACTGCACTTCTGGTCTGTGTCTCACAGTTGAACACTTAACTCTTTAAAAGCTAAGCTGTAGCTTGTAAGCTACTTGAAGTGCAGTCTTTTTCCTTGATGTGTATTTACTTCATCACAATTAGCCTAGTACTTGGTGTATATCTTAGTGTTGGTTTTTGATGGGGCTCTTTGGAACATCTAATGAGTGTTAAAATTGGAATCCATAGAACATGGTAGCTAAGTTTTGGAGCCCGTAGCTCCAAAGCAGCAATTGCCAGTTTATACCTTGGTCCTGAAACAATTTGAGCAGTATACTTATGAGATAAACAACTGAATTTTAAGACAATGCAGTGTCTCCATGAATCTGTTGGCATTAACTGTTATTAAAGTATACTTCTAAGCAAACATACAGATTGAGCTACTTAGAGAATCTTAGATATAAGCAAATTGTATTGTGGAGGAAATAGTAAATATTTCATTTTGGAGTGAATTATTTACTCTGATCTTGAGAGGTGGTCTCTTTCATGAACTTTGCTTGTGGTCCAGGCTGTGAGAAGCTGGTCATCTTGTCCTTTCCTGACTCTCACCCGTGGCCCCCTTGGTAAAGCACTGAGTGGCTTCCCCGTTGAGTTCTGAGCATGAGTATCCTGGCTGTGACTCCTCTTTGCTAGCCCCAAGTCATGCTGTCTGTAGTCTCCTTTGTCCTCTGCTCCACCTTGGCTTCACCAGGGTCTCTGATCTTCTGCCCTGGTTCCCTTGTTGGCAGCAGGTCCTTTGGTATCTACAGCTGCTTCGTGAGCTGCCGAGGGTTTGCTTGTAACATTTCGAGGTTTGGTATTTTATCAGAGGTTTGCCGCCTTTGACCGGTGGCTGTGTTGTTGGGTACTACTTACTTAGAACCCAAAACTTTCTCCCTATTAGGTCTATACAGCCATCATGCTTACTGCCTAGAATAGAAAACCTACATTCTGCTGCTCCAAAGTGATTTTTAACAGACCAGAAATGACATGTCTCAGTAAGTTTTGTTGAGTGCATTTACTTTAGGACTGTTAACACTGTGATTGCTCAAGAAGTTTTGGAACTTCTCTGATAATTCAGTTCAAAGCCACTTTATAAGTTACACGTGGACCAAACAAGTTTTATTAGAATAATTAAATAAGTCTTTATTGAGGACTTTTGATGGGCCATGTAGTGTTCTAGGATTGGGACTAAAAGAATGGTAGAGCATGGTGTCTGCCTCCGTGGAGCCTGCAGTCTGACTAAGGTAAGGTACATGTGATGCTGGGACGAGCCAGGATGCTCTGGTCTGTCATGAGAGAGGAGAGATGATAGGGTGATGGACATCTGTGGGCACGGTGGGGGTGGGCATAAGATGTAAAGGATGGGGAGGAACCATGTGGATGTTATTGACAAACCGTATCAGCAACAACATCTTGACAATCTGGGGGCATGCCCAGGAAATGGAGTCATTCCGCTTGACTGACAGCGTGCACTGCAGTGATGGTTGCCCTTTGCACAAGTGGAGCTAAGCCCAGCACAGACGCTGGCCCTGTGGACTGGTACTGGGTGAGCCTGGAGGGGCTGTGCTGGCTCAGCTGGGGTCCCTGGGGGAGCAGACATTGTCCAGAGGTAGGGGTATATTGTGGCCAAACTGAGGAGCTAGCATAGACTCCAGTGTTGGGCCCAGGTGGCTGCCAGGAAGTTGTAGACTGGGGAGCAGCGTTGGAGACAGGACAGGAAGCAGAAAGGCAAGGGGGGATTTGAGGTCTTTCTCCCTTCCCTTCCCATCCCGTCCCATCAGCAGGAAAGGGCTTGTGTTTATTGAGAATGGACAGACTGGTGTATAGTAGAAGTCAGGCTGAAGGAGAGATGGAAATGGTGACCAGCAGAGGCAGAGTCCCAGCAGCACTGAATATAGGCTAAGTGTGGCCTGAATGCAAGAGGCTTTGGGAGCCACTGATCCTTCCTGAACAGGGAGTGACGTGGCCAGACCTGAGTGTCAGGAAGGTGGATCTATGAACTGCTGGTGGGATGGGTTAGAGGGGAGAGAGGATGATGAGGGTAAGGAGACCTTGGCATTTACAGCGTAATCTGAAAAGCAAAGAGCAAATACCTGAACCAAGATGCTCCAAATGGGAAATGGGGGAGTTCAGTGTGGGAGGCAGATGTGAAAGGATTCAGGGATGGCTCGGATGCTGGGTGACCCATGTCCTTGTTTGTCCCAGAATGCCTGGTTCATGCCTGTTGTCACTGCATAGGTGAATCTCCTGGAGCTGCCTTTCCATAGGTCAGGTTGGCCAAATGTGGAAGTTTCATATGGCTCAACCTAAGGTCAAAAGTGCTTCCTTTCATGCTCATGAGTGTCTCGAGCTTAGACAGAGAATGACTTGGTCCTCCTAACTAATGTGGGAAGATGAGGTAGAAGAGTTCTTCTCAATGCTCTGAGATTGGTGCCCAGTGTTTTGAGATTGGTGCCTGGGAGAATGCCCTGGTACCAGAAGGGAATTAGAGTTGGGAAGATGGGTGATATTGACCTATATGCTCACCAAATTTGGGACTGACTCAGATTTGCCTGTCAAATGATTCCGTTCTCTCTCTAAAGGTGGAATGTTCTCACCTCCAGGGACACTCGAAAGTAAGGAACCTCTGAAGGTGGCTCACGCAGGAGCGCTGGGAAGATTGCTCTCAGTGGCGTGACTCATGGGAGTGTCTGAGTTCCTGTGTGTGTTCACACACAAGGCCCCCTGCAGTGTGGACACTGCTCATACAGGTGGTTAGAGTAGGTGGCTGGTCAGCCTAAGGCACATGGATTTCAGTCTCTTAACTGTGTCTGTTAAATGATTATAGACTCTGTTTCCTAAGCCAGCTGGTCTTGCATATGCTTATCCTTATTCTCAATGGGGGCTCTGCTTGGGTGTGTCTTTGTCTCAGTACAGACCACCACCCATGTGTGTACATCCCACGGAGTATGTCCGGTAAAGCCGTCTTTGTTTCAGACCCCGGCACACACATGCCTGCCTCATTATTTAATCAAGTTCCCAGTGTCTAGTGGCAGAGCAGAAATGTCACTGTGATAAAGCTGTTCTTAGATCTTTTATTCAAAAGATCGTGCCTCAGTCCCTTGACCTCACAAGTTAACTGCAGGCCTCGGTGTACAGAGGAGAGAAATACAGGAGATGACTCCACTTCTATTTCATGGGTGTAATTCCTGGCCATGCTAAGGCATGGCCCTCGAAGGATAAATGGCTTTGTCAGGCCAACCGTGACAGTAGAAGGTATTTTAGTGGAAGCACATTTTTCCGAAGTGGGTGCACTGAAGAAGGGCCCACTGTGGGAAGTGTCGTGCAGGAAGTGTTTTCAAGTACAGGTTTCTGTCATTGGGCAGGTCTGCAGGCAGTAGGTCCTCACTTCAGTCGTTAGACTCGGGATCACGGGGAGAGGCAATGTGTGTTCCGTTCCAGGTTTATGGCCAAACAGGTCTGAGAACACCCGAGTACCTCAGTTGTCCTTGATAAAAGCAACATTGATCTGCATATAGGGTTTTTTTTTTTTTTTATAAATGTTACCATGGGACAGTAACGTAGCACAAGGGTCACTTCTGTAGGTCTCTCCTCGATGGCTTATTCCTTCCCTTCAGAATGAACTACTGTTTGTTTCATTATGAAATCTTGAGTTTTGTAGTCAGAAAGAATTTAATTTAAAAAAAATTCATGAGTGTATTAGAAAACTGAAAAGGCAGAAAATAAAGCATCATCCATAGTCTTACCGATATTTTCTCTTAAACACACTTCCTCCTCCCTTCTTCTAAGCCCACCTGCTCAGTGATACTGCTAAATTTTGGTGTGAACTCTCCAGTGTAGCCCTCTGCTTATACACACAATGTATCCATAGATTGCAGTTTTTAAATAAAACAGGCATACTATATGAAACCTTTTATAAATTGTTCTTGATTTAGTATACCTTGATTGTCTTTCCAGATGGATACATATTAGTCTATGTATTAGTGACTCTAGATTCCTTCCTGTGGGTGACCACATGATGATTTGTTTCCATCCCACTGTTGATGGACGTTTAGGCCAATTCTTAATTTCCACATTCATAAATCACACTACAGTTAACATTCATACTCCTCCATGCTCAAGCTAGTGCTTTTCTAGGAGAGACTCCTAGACTTGGTGTGAGATCACATTGTTCTCCAGGTTTTATCCATTCTGCAATTAGCTCATAGGTTAATAGTATCTCATTTAATGGTCACTTCTTGACTCTTTAGTGAGGTTGAGTATCTTTTCATGTTTATTGGCTCCTTATATTTCTTTGACTTGCCCATTTACAAATTGTTCATATTTCCTTACTGATTTATAGTAGCTTTGAGTATAATAAATCTTTCTCTGTATGTTTGAAAGTTTCTTCTCATCCTCTGGCATTTGTTTAAATTTGTAGAGTCTTTTAAAAGGAAATGAGTGCTGTCAAACATGTCAGTCTTTCTTCTTAATGGATTCTGAATTTTTGTAGGATTTTACATTCTTAAATATATTTTTGGAGCCCAACTCCTGACACTTACTCAATGATTCAGTAAGTCAACTAGTTGAGGGTGTCTACTTAATGTGCTGTGTTCCTACTTATTACTGTATCATTTCCTTTTTCTTAATTCCATATTGAACTCCAGTATGTTACTGTATGTCACTGGCATGTGTCTGTGATTGTGGTGTTTGGGAAATTGAATGTCACTCTGCTGAAAAGGCTGACAGTTATGGTCCAGCCAAGCAGCTGAACAACCTCCTCCAGGAACCCCAGTGGTTTCCATGGCACTTTATAACCCTTTCATGGTTCTTTGAGCAGATTGGGTGCCCTTGTGTTAGAAACTGATTCTTGATCAAAGTCAAGGGCTTCAGACACATCCTGCTTTACTGAGGTGTGTTAGAAAGAAGCCAAAAGCAGGGTCTCTGTACTCTACTCTCCCTTGTCTGTTACGTTGTGTGACCTTGGCTTGTCCTTTAACCTTTCTCTTCTCCTCTGCTCACTTTTCAAATGCAAGACCCAGTCATCCCTTTTAATGTTTCTCCCGTCACTGTTTCTTGGTTTCATGATTCTTCTGAATCTCAGCTTAGGGCTGTGTCTGCTACTATAGTTTTTTTTGGCTTTTTTTCTTATTATTTTTCTATTCTAATATTTTCTTCCCATCTTTGAGCCTCTTATTTGAAATCCCTTCAAGGCAGGCAGTTATTCATTTGGATTCTTCTCTTTGTTTCTGCAGGCCCTTAGATATGTCTGCCTCATTTCCTGGACTCTGTCTTTGCAGCTGAAATTAGAAACCTGCAGAAGCGTAACAGATGCTAGAATCTCATGAAGTAACAGCCCCGAAATAGCCCAAGTCTACTGGCAGAGGGTTTGGCCATAATTCCAGTGATAGCACTCGACGGGGCTGCCCTGGCTAGGTAACCACATCGGTCCCCTATTTCTCACAAACTTTTGAGGATGGCCTCAGTACATTGTTAACTCCTTGGCCAAACCCTTGCCTTTTTCTAGTTCTATTTCCTTCTTTCTTTTAGTGTGTTAGTATTAAAAAGCTTTGGGAAATCTTTAGTGCAAGCCTGTATGCAAATAGTTTAAATCTGCAGAGGCTGCAAGCAGACAGGGAACAGGAGTCAGGGGAGCTGAGATGCATGTAACAGGGTGTGGTGGTAGTGTCAGGTGGCCTGGGGCAAGTGGCTCAGTTGGTAAACAAATGGCTGCCAACGCACCCTCCATGCCTCCTGCACAATGACAGAAGCAGCCTCCAGTGGAGGAAGGAACGCAGAGTAGTTGCCAGATTGCGATTGGAGTTCGGGGGGCTACCAGTTACTTTTGTTTTAGGTACATCTCTTCTGAGTGTACTACCCCATGGGATAGTTGTGAGGATTAAGGGATGATATTTGTGTATGTTGACTACCATGAAGTTCCATCTGTGAGTGAGTGATAATAGCTTTAGTACCAGTGATTGCGATTGGATTTCCAAGAATACAAGGATGGTATGCAAATAAGCTCAATATGAGTAAAACTTGTAAATGTGCAAGAGACTTTTCAAATAAAGTGCTAAAGAACCTTGAGGAGAAAGCTCCTATCAATCTGTGTGCTGTAGGGAGAACACAGTAGTATTTATATCAGTAAATACTCAGGGATTAATGAAAGCTATTATGAGATCAGCATCCGGATATTTAACGTTCCCTTTATAAACCTCCAGTGCGTTTGCATGATAGTAGAGGTCTTTGTTCCAGTTTCCTTTCACCAGGTGCCAAGTGGCTGCAGTGTATCCATGGGCAAGGGTGGGGCTATTGCCCTTCCCCGTTTTTTAGGTGGGACCTCCACTAACGGGGAATTCCCTTATGCTGGTGGCACGTGGATACCCAGGCATACACCTGCTGATAGGTGATTTCAGATGCACTTCCTCATAGAAACATTGTAGTTTAGATATACAGGCTGTATCAGCTGTCTTGAGAACCTACCACTGCCAGGATTGTTTCTACGGAAAAAGCGAATTCTGAGTTCCAGATGTAGAACTTGGAACACAGCTTGAGTATCGATAAAGGAAGCCCTCATTTAATGCTCAGGGAGGATGTGGGGTCCTGCTATAGGAAAAGTGGTAATACAATGAAGTTCTTTCCGGATGGATCCCAGAGGTAGCAGCTCCCCTGTGCTGCATTGTAACGCATGGCAGGTCAGTTGTGGGAAGACTTTGGTACATAAAATGCTAGGGAACCACTCTGCTGTTTAAAAAAATCCCCAAGAAGATTAAAAAGGGTGGGGTAGCAGCACAGAAACAGCAGCAGAAAACTCGCCATGGTTTGCCCTGGGTGGTTTCCCAGTGGAGTGTAAGTGCTGACTGCAGAACATGGGAGTGTTGGTTGTTGAATCCCAGTTGGATGTGGATACAAACTCCTATGCCACGTAATGTCCTATAGCTGTCCCTTCCTGAAATGTCTGTCAGTGAGCAGTGGTTGCATTCTCATGGGCAGACCCAGAGTGTGTCTTACATGGACATTCTCATGTTAATTTCTCTCTGAGGGGAAGCTTTGGTTTGCTTTTCATCTCTCTCATCCTTGAAGAAAGGAGCCTATATCTTGACCTTCAGATAAACTTTTAAAAGTGATATTTAAAAAGGAAATCAACTTGCTTTCCAGAAAGTTGCTTTTGTCAGGTGCCTGACCAGGGGGAAAAAATGGGCATTTTAGGGAGACTTTTTCTCCCTTGAATGATATTACCAAGCCTGGGAGCAATAGTAACCAATGAAAAGGATCTGTCAGACACTAGGATATGCTTTCCATTGGGCCAAGTATCTTGGAAGAAGCAAAAAGATATAAAAAGCCTTCTTCAAAAGAGGTTTATAATACAGATGGGTAGATAAGATAGATATGCAAAACAATGACTGGAAAAGACAGTGTGAAATGAATTGCTGTGCTATAAATCACTTTTGGAGGATGGAGGATATAAATTATACATGTGTGAATGCATACATTTTTGATGGCAATGTGCTCAAATGCATAATCTAGACTATTAGTGAAAATTGGTAATTTCTGAGCATAGGCTCGACCTGGTCCTTGAAGGATGGTGAGACTATGGGTTTTGCAAGAGAGTGTGTCAACATGTAGATTTTTATGATATTTCATCGCTGTATCAGTTTTATTCCTAATGAGCTAAGCTGTAAACAGAGGAATACCATTCTTGCTCTAAAGGTTTTAAAGTCACCTGAAAAACATTTCACCTCCGTGGTTTTACCAGTGTGCTATGTCTGGATGGTGGTAAACGGGCACCATGTTACTGCTGTGTGGAAGGTGCTCCCACGGGTATCTGCTGTGTGATGGGAACTGAGGCTCAGTTCCCATCACACCTCCTGGTTCAGAAACTTTCAGTAGCCTCTGATGGCTTGCTGCATGGAGTCCCCTCTCCAAGCGGGCATTTGGGGTCCTCCACAGTCTGCTTGTAATCCTGACTTTGCAGCTTTATTTTCCTTCTACCTTTGTACTCCACCCCAGCAGCCAGCTAGAGCGGGTCCCCTCACACCAGCTGCTGCTGTGTTGTCACAGGTGCCGGCCTCCTCCTCCGGTCTACCTCTTCTGCCTCTGCATGTTCAAATCTTGCACGTCCTTCAAAGCTGTGCTCAAATGTCACATGCTTCCAGCTAAAAGAATCTCTACCATCTGAGATTCTGTGGCACCTACCCCCTACTGCTCTGTGGCCCTCAATACTTTGTCCCTCACACTGCTGCCTTCTGTGCAAGTTTTTTTCCCCCAATTGTGCATGGGCAGAGACCCCAGGCTCCTCCCATCTTGGTTTTCCTGCATCTGACACCACCTGTGCTTTGCACACAGTCAGCCTTCGCTCTCTGAGGGAGGTGCCTCGTAAATCGGGACTGGCAGCCTCCAGTAAGTACCCTGAGCTTCATGACTTGGTCCTGCAGTCCTACCTAGGAAACACCTGCGCATCTTGTTGCTACTTTGACATGTTCATTTGGAGGTTTTTATTACTGTCTGCATAGATGAGAGACACATACAGGTAAGCGTGGTGTGATTCTTTTAACATTTGGCTTTATAACACTCCCAAGGATGATGTTTTATCCAAGGGTAGAGTTTCCAGAGCAGCTGGGGGAGTAAACAGGAAATCATTAAGGACACTTTACAAACATTTCAGAATCCTGCCTGGCTGTAGCATAAGGAAGGCTGTTGCAGAATGCTGGAAGAAAGCTGAAGTAGGACATGTCCATGGCCACGTGATGTGATACAGTGTTGAGTAGTGTCCGTGCGTGGGGGTCACATGGCTCACAGGTGTGAGGCTCACTAGACTTCCAGGTGTGCTATAACTGAGTCGTCTTCATGATTTTCTGTGGAGGGCTGCTACTCCCGGCCAGTCTGATTTGGGGGTATTGGTAGTAACCACAGCCACTTTCTTGGTTGTCTATTGCTGCATACAAACTACTCCAACGTGTAGTGGTACAAAAACAATTTTGTCTCATGTTTGAGTTGGCTGGTCACATAAACCTTCCTACAGCCGGCTCATCTACTCGTATGGTTTCAGTCTCCACCTGTAAGCATGAGACCTCTAGACTTCTTAAGCCTTTACTCCCTTCTTGAGCTCTAGACATAAAAATTCAACTGACTGCCAGCATAGTCAGTGAAATTTCCCCAACCTTGGCATTTCCACAAGGGAACTCATTATCTTTGGCCTTGAATGGAAGGATTACATAATTTCCAGTATCTCTAATGCCTGCACAGTGTGTGATACACATAGTAGATTCTGAGTGATATTTGATGAATCAGTAAGGGAATGGACACTTGTCAAGGCCCACCAATAGTGGGATAAATTGTGATATACAATGGAGTACTGAAAGTGAACGAGATCTACGTGTATCCACAAGGAAAAATTTCAATAGTGAGTGGAAAAAAATCAAACTATAGAATATGCAGTGTATGCTGCCATTTATCTAAAGTATGCAACCTAATATTATATAGTATGGATATAGATGTACGTGGCACACTGACCTGGATGTGAGGGAATTTCTCCAAGGTCAAGGTCATGGCTGTCTTTTGGAGTAGAGGAGGGTAATGAAAGGGGACTGGGAACCCTCATCAATAATCTCATTTTTTAAAAAACTGAAGTAGGAATAGGCCATAAGTGCATTAAAACAGGTATTGGGGATATAGATGTCTGCTCTGACTCTTCTGCATTTTAAATCTGCAATATTTTATAATTAGAATCTTGAAAAAGAAAAGATAGGGATCAGCAGAAATAAGTGGAATGTGCCTCACTGAGAAGTTAAATAGGAGCTTGGTGAGAGTCATGCTTCTGTGACAGAGATTCGAGCCCAGATGGCATGGCTTCTGGCCCACTGACCTTCCCAGTCCCCCATGTCATCCTCTTGTACTGAGAACTAGAACGTTTTGTAAAATTAGTTTTCTAGCCACGCTGGTGTGAACTGGCTGTTCTGTGTGTCAGTCAAGCCCTGTCCTGGGCCATGGGATAGTTATTTAATATTTAGGGCCTAGCTTCTGATGCAAGTGTTTTGACGTCTCTTTAAGGAGCCTATATTGGCCTCCATAATACCATGGGCCTCTCACAAAGCTGTTCAATAGATATCCACAACCTGGCATTCTGTATGATCTCAGTGGAGAAGCTAAGCCTTGGGAAGAATTTGTTGGCTTGACTAGGAACTGTCTTAGTTGTCCATGCGTCTGTCCTGGTATCTGCCACATTGGTGCTTAAATGCTTATTTGAATTAATGGATCCAAGAATGTTGTATTAATGTGGCATTATTAATCAGGATGGGGAATGAGACCTTCTCCCTATATGCTGAGAGTAAAACAGGATGTATTAGGTTTAACAAAGTAATAATAAAGAACCTGGGAAGAGCCCTTCCACCTCTGCAGTGTTTTCTGGGACTGTGGACGTTCCTTTACAGAAGATGCTGAAGTTCTGATTTGAGACTCCTGTGCCCATGGCAATTGTCCGGCCGCTTTCCTTGGCTTACCAAGGACAAGTGGCCACACACCACCTTGCACCACTTCACAAAACTCCCTCTTCTTCCCTCCCCCGCTGTGATGTTAAGTACTTTTCTGTCAGCTCAGAAGCTACAGTGTCCAAAAGACTTTTTACTAAAAAGGGGCACTGGATGGCAGCTGAAGCTTTTGTGGAGACTTCACAGTTTGTAGGGTAGGGGAGAGGATAGACAAGATAATTGTGTCCTCTCTCCCCCACTCTTCCCATGTCTATTGTGTTAACTGTTACCGTGGTCACCGGGACAATGGCCGTAATAGGAGATCAGCTTCTCAGGGAGAGTGCGAGACAGGGCAGGTATCTACGTGGAGAGGTGGTGCCCCTTCGCTGTGGGCAGCAGCTCTGTCCTAAATGACTTTTGTTTATTAAATAAATGATCTTTGCACACTTTTATGGCTGACTACATCACCACGTAACTTAGTTTCAGCCAGTCTAATTATCCCAATTTCATTTTATGTGTAATCTCAAAAGGTGAATGGCAGGCATGCTTGGGAAAAGTGACTGCGTAGGATATTCTTTGTTTAGCTTGGAGGTGGCCATGGCACTGGTGGTTAGTGAGTCGGTACTGCAGGTGTTACAGGTTTTTGTGGAGTTCTAAAGAGTATATGCTGTGTGGATGCTTTTCTAGTTATGTCTGTGTTTTCCTAATTAAGCTAATATTCTAAGCTATAAGTATGTCAGAAAAATTACCACTGACCACCTGACTCTACTCATAATGAATTATCTAGATAGAGTAAGCAGGAAAGGCCAGAACTGTTGATTCTATTAATTGCCTGTGAGTGGATGCTGGGGCATTTCTTGGTTCTGAACTGGTGAGTGGGTGAAGATGGACTGAAATCACTGGCTTGGGGTTGGAAGCCTTGGGTTCCAGATTCTACAGTTTTGTAGGGAAAGTGGGCAGAGCCACTTAATGATTTCATCATTCACGCCTATGTCATGAAACTTCCATAAAACCCCTGAACTGTGGGGTTTGGAGAGCTTCCATGGTGAACACATCAAGGTGCCGGGAGGGTGGTGCACCTAGAGGCAGGCATGGAGGCTCTGCATGCCTTCTCCTATACCTTGCCCTGTGCACCACCTCTATTCAGCTGTTCCTGATTTGTATTCTTTATAATAAACCAGTGTTAGCATGGAAAGTGCTTTCCTAAGCTCTATAAGCTGTTCTACCTGGGGAAGGGTCATGGGATCCCTGACTTCCAGCTGGTTGGTCAGAAGTACAGGTGGAAACTTACAACTGGCTTCTCAAGTGGGGGCAATCTTGAACTGAGCCCTTCATCTGTGAGGTCTAGGCCAATGCCAGGTAGTGTCAGAATTGAATTGTAGGACACCCATTTGGTGTTGGAAAAATTGGTTGTTGGATGGTGGGAAACCTCCATACGTTTCATGTCAGAAGTGTGAGAAAAAGTTCATTACCTAAACTGGCTTCTTTCTTCCTCAGATTTGTAAGTCTTTCAGTTGTTGTTGAGGTGATAGCTTTGCATTTGCAGCCAAAGTAAAGTGAGCCTCAGTGGCTAATGGTCTCAGCTCTTAGAATTCTAGGATAGAAGCTGGGAAAAGGGTATCCATGAACGAAATTAGGTCCTAGTCCTGCAGTTAGTATCTGGTCAAACATTCACTTGAGGTAGAAGGATTGGGGCACACGATATGTTCTGTGTGATACTGGTGTATTTTTTCCATCTGTGCATAGTCCTTTAAGCAGAGGAAACGGTAAGACTCGATCTGAATTAGTTATAAACAATGAATTTTACATGGAAATAGCCCCTCATATATGGATCGATTGTTACAATATTTTCTCTGATCACGTATTTGAAGTTTTAAGATGCATTTTCCCATTAGAAACAATTTTTGCAGGTGGCTATGTTTCCAGGTCCACATACTTGTTCCGTAACACACTTGAGCTTATGATGTTCATGGTGTGAGGCTGAGGCCTGAGTTCTGGAATCTGCCATCCATGGAAAATGGGGTATGGTCCGTGGTTTGCGGGGTAGGGCACTGCGATGCCATTATAGCCCCTGAGCCCCATCACTCTTGAGGTTGCCTTAACCCATGAAAAAGACGTTTCCCGTGAGCTGCCGATCTCAACTGTTTTCCTGCAAATGGCACTTGACTGACTTGTTATATGGGTATAAGTCACTAGTATAATGTGTTTATCTTAGAGGTATATTTTGCATCTTTAGAAAACATGTGTGAGTCAAGATGTTAAATGTTATTTGCACTAAAAATTTCCCCAGAAATAAGAATTTTGTCCCCATATAAGCCTTTTTGTACCAGGATACCTGCTTTGTTTAATGTGACCCAAAACAAACACAAAGCCCCTAAATCAGCTCCAGAGTATTGTAACTCTTTATTTGGGAGAGAGCTTTTACATTTTATTACAGTGCAGGGATTGTACACTGTCATAATGAGGACATTTTTCTCTCATTGTTTTTTTCCCTCTTTCCCACCACCTTTACAGTAACAGGTGGATGAATCACCTGTGTGTGCAGTGTGTGAATCATCTGAAAGTCCTGAGCCATCAGTTAGCTTTTGTTGGCTGTTAGCTAGTTATTTAAAAATAGTAGGTCTTTGTTTTCATACGGATTGGGGATCTTCCCCTTGGGAGAATGGGCTGGAGGGTCCCTTGGGCTCTGGGAATAGGCTGTCTTCTGTTAGCCAATCCCCTGGTGACTTTAGGAGATAATTCATCCTGAGGGCTGCTGGCCCCAACAGAGAGAATCACTGAAGAGGCTGGTCTAAATCCAGGCTTTGCGAACCTGTTTAAAGGTAGAGGAGAGGAGGAGAAGGGAATGCTGGTAGAGTCACCTAAGAAAATAGAGCAGGTGCTTTCTCAGAAGACATGTTTGAGTCTCAAGTGATGTATAACTTTCTTTCAAGTTTAGCTTACTACTAGTTGCATGAAAATATTTTTCTTAGCTTCCACCTCCTGGTCATATTTTGGTCTAATGATCAAATTTCGTGCTCTAAAGAAACACCCAACATGAACTGTAGACCCTTGGGCAGAGTGGGATGGGCAGGCAAGTGACTCAGGTGATCAGAGACCTCTCATATACCTTCCTCCCTGCTATAGGGACACCTCATCATATTGAATGGGAGGACTTTGTCCCTTGCTTATTTTAAAGTTAGCACAGGAACTTGGTGCATCCCGATGTCTTGCACAGTCCTTTGTATGCGGCAAACGTTCCATAAACGTTGACTGTTCAGTACAACTCTGTTGAGGACTTTGATTCAGTGGCCTTTTTTTAGTTTGTCTCCCTTCCCATTTCCTAACAACTGATACTTGGAGAGATTTCCACTGACTGTGGCTGGCCTAGAAAATCTGGCACATGAAAATCTGTTGGCCTCATGTCAAACTGTGACCCCTGGGGGAAGCCGTGGGGCAAGTCACCCTTGGTTTCTCTGACCTGCTTTCTAGAAGTGTCTGCTTTAGGAATAGCGTATGTCAAGAACGGATGGGTGGAGAGAAATTGGCATAGAGTAGGGAGAGGCTCTCCTGCAGGTCTGCTCTTAGGAAGGTAGGTGCTCGGGGTTGGCTGCCCTGGGGGCGAGGGCATTAACACCTCCCCCCACCCCTTCACAGATGTCCTCCTTGAGCCTAGATTTAGAACCTTTAAGAAAGGGTGGTTAACTGTGGGTGGTTAACTTGCTTGACCAAATCACTGTAGCCCAGGACTGTTCCCAGGGACTTGCTGAGATACTTACTCTGCAGTTCGTTTTCTCTTGGGCCTTTTAAAAATAATGTTACTGGCTGGCAGCTTATTGTTTCATGAGCAGAGATTTTCTGTTTGGAATGAGGAAAATTCTGGAGATGGATGGTGGTGATGGTTGCACAGTAATGTGAATATACTTAATGCAACTGAATTGCACACTTAAAATTGTTAAAATGATAAATTTTGTGTATATTATACCACAAATAAACTAAAAACTTGTAAGAAATGGTGCTGGTAACAGGAACAGCGCCTCCCCCACACGCATTGTCTGTGGAGGTGTCTGAGTTGTGACTAAACAGCGCCTCCCTCACACCCATCGTCTCAGAGGTGTCTGAGTTGTGACTAAACAGCTCTGCTGTGCTCTTGTGGTGACGAGACCCACCCGCCCTAGCGTAGATGCACGCTGGCAGGATGCAGGGCAGGCATTCCATTGGAGGCTCCCCAGCTGGGTTGTTGCCCAGGGGTGAAACAGCAGGTGCTTTGTCCTGAACTTGGACCGTCTGATTCCACTTGTACGGAGGCTCACATCCATCCCACGCCGCCTCTCGCTGCCATCTCCCTTGAGGCCTGGCTTCTCCAGGGAGCTGGAGGGAGGCAAGTGCCGTACAAAAGAGGTGTCAGCTAGTCATGGTCTCCAGCGCCAGTGAGACCGGCAGGTATTTGAAAGTGCATGAGATTTCTCTATCCCAGGGCTCTGATGCAAGGGAAAGAATTTGAGGGCTTGGAGGTGGAAGAAGGAGGTCAATCACTGGTCTGAGGGCCTATAGATGGATTCTGTTACGCCGCCTTCTTATACCTGGGGGATGTATGTGGGTGGTGTTCTTTGGAAGAAGAGAAGTCACGGGTTAAATGTTGGCACCGTTTTTCTAGAATATAAATTTCATGAAAGACTTGGGGGAAATAATAGAGATACAAATATGGTGAAATTGTAGAACAGAATGGGAAATTCTTTCTTATGAGTTTCTTATCCAGAAAAATATCTAAATCATAAGTGTACAGCTTGATGTTTTGTCACACTGAAGCCACCCACATAACCAGCACCTGATCCAGAGACAGAACTTACTAGTACCCCGGAAGTTTCTTTTATATGCTCTTGCGGTCCCTATACCCTTCCTGAGAGCCACGGTGTGCTGACTTCTAACACCATTGTCTACTTTTGCCTGTCTTTGAAGTTTATGCGAATGGAATAACTTAATGTATATTATGTCCGTATTACAGTTGAGACCTACCCTTGTTGCTGCATGTAGTGGTAGTTTCTTCATTCTCATTGCTGTAGAGTATACTACATTGTGAATATGCTGGAATTTGTCTATTCTGTTAATGGGCATTGGGTTATTTCTAGTTTTTGATTACGCAAAATTGCTAAGAATAGTTTTGTACCTGCCTTTTGGTAAACATATGTATGTGTTTCTTTTGGGTACATGTCTAGGAGTGGAATCATTAGGCCACAGAGGATGTTGTGCTCAGCTTCAGTAATACTGCCCAAGTTTTCCAAAATGGTTTTACTTCTTCATATGTTCATAAAAATTCATGTTGTTCTATATACTTGCCTATACTAAGAGTTTTTTTTTCCTGTTTTTCAATTCTTTTCAGCCATTACGGTGAGTATATGGTAGTGGTGTGTAATGGTATCTCATTGTTTTTAATTTGCATTTTCCTGATGACTGCAGTTGAGTACTTTCTCAAATTCACATTCATTATAAAGGTGAAATATATCAATTCAAATTCCAGTGGGTGAACAATACGCATCTACTCTCTCCTGCCATTAGGGGGACTTAGATAGAAATGTTTGCCTTAGAGTCCACCAAAATGTGCTTTCTCGCCTTTGTCGTTACTGTGTCATAAGACTGAATGGCATGTGATGATGTCAGCCCAACATGGTGGGAAGGGACCTAGACGGGGAAGTCTACGGCCAAGATGCTCAGGATCTGACGCTTATGAGAAGGTACCAGGTGCTGATCAATTCCTTTCACCTGTGGGACCTCCTCTGGCAGGATCTAGTTCAACAGAAACCAAATTCTTGAGTTTGGAAACCCTGGTATAGGCTTTATTTGACCTCAAGCCACGTGGATTGACTTTAGGATAAAAAGAGGTATTCCCACTTTCCCTAGAATTCCATTATTGGCCCAGTTTCTATATTGTAACCTTGATTCCTTGGCTATTTCTGCCTCCAAAGCGATTAAATGTAAGTCCAGGCCATGATGCATCTTTTATTCTCCAGTTCAGTGTATGTGTGGTTCTCATGGGAATTTGTGGTTCTAGGAATGTGTTGACTGGAGGCCAGTGGATGTGTTGTGACATTGGAGGTACCAGCATGGTAGCTGGTAAGAGGATGGTTAGGCCCTAGTAGAAGGGCCTACCCTGCCCAGTGTCTTGTCCCTGTGTCACAGAGCAAGTGAGAAGCAGAGAGGGCTCCTGACTGCTGTTCAACTGCTCTCCTGTCTGTGCCTTTGTTCCGTAAAGTGCATTTCATGGAACATAAATGTCTTTCTAGAAATTGCATTGTTTAAAAAAACAACTCCCTAGTCAGGTATAATTAAGAAATTTGATTAAACAAATGTTTTAAACTATGGAGTTTAGCATTATGCATCTGTAGGAGATAGAGAGGTCATGCAACATCCCTTAAATGAATATGATCGTTGGACCCTTTCACATCACATTTTTGCCTGCATCACTCGTTAGCACCTCATGGTAGGCATTATGAGGTAAGTGGCTGGATCCAGGACCACTTGGAGTTTACAGGTTCATTTCTCTTAGAAAATAATTTCTTAGTTGTAGTCCAACATGCTGCAAAGTAGCAGGAATCTCTGGTTTCTGTAACCCTGCTTATGTGCAAAGCTATGGTGTGTTATACGAACCTGAGCACATAGACTGATGATTCCCAGACCTTGGATTTCATGAACTAGAAAAAACAGTAGAACAAACTGACAACAGGAATCTTTTGCTTTGGGTTTTTTTGTTTGGTTTTTTGTTTTGTTTTGTTTTGTTTTACTTTGCCAGGATAAATGAACCCTAAACAAAAACCCAAACTGCCATTTTCTGTCCCCATTCTTTTTCTTAAAAGAGAATACATCTACCAAGGATGTCATCATAAAGGATAGTCCTTCACATGTAAAGGCAATTGACATCCTTACAGACATAAAAATGCAATATATTTTTACAATATTCCTAATGAAGAAAAATTACCAACATTTTATGGTATTGTGTTTTTTTAATACAAGTTTATTAGTCTGGGGCTCTTTAGTTTGCAGTGTAATACGAAATGTGAACATCCCGACTGGTTTTATCACGGTGATTGTCAAGACACTTGCTTAATGTTACTTCAACAATTGGGAATATTCTGAAAGACGCAGGGAGAAGTGAACGTGAGCAGCTTCGAACTGTTCATCTGGAACGCGGCAGGTCTATGGTTCAGGCATCGGCGGTCCAGGACATTAGGTAGGGCTGGAGAGTCCCACCTGCTCATGGAAAGTTGACGTGAGAAGGATGCCGTGGCCAACTTTTGGAATTGTCCTATCTAGACCAGCTGCTGGGTTCCCCTGCTCATGTCTAGGAATATGACAAGCCCATGGCCATGTTGCAACAGGGGCAGGAAGGGCAGGAATGGATGCCTGCTGTGTCCTGACCGCTTTTGAGTTCTGAGAAGCTTGGGAGCATTACTATTAATAGATGGCTGTGGTGCATGTGTGTCTTCCCTGCCTCCTTCCCTGCTGCTCTTTTCTCTCCTTTCCTGTTTTTACCTTCGTGCTGCTGAGGCAAGTCCTGCCTCTCCAAAGCCTGGTGCCCCTCACTCTTCGGGTGTTTGATTTGAAGGGAACATGGTACGACTGTTCAGTGCCGCTGCCTCACGTGTGTAAGCTCCTAATTGAGCTCACTTTCCGTTCAGTCCTGCAGGAGGGATGGTGGTAGGATCTTGACTTCCTTCCTCCTGAGGGTTTCTCTTAGCAGTGATTGAGCTCTGCCTCTGGCTAGATTGCTCCTCAGTGTATCTTTTGCAATTAAAAAGGATACAATAGGAAACATCTCGTCAACCCTTCTTTCTTGTTGCCCTTGCAGCTGTGGCTTCACTTGAGACTGTTTCTCAAATGATGAGACCATCCAGGAGATGTGAGTGGAAGATTAACAGGGGTTATCCTTGAGGCCCTTGTGGATTCCGATTGCAATTCGCAGTCAGACTTGCTGAATTGAAGTCTAGCCCTTTTGATTGTTCAGCAGCGTGGCACGCCCTGGCCTTTGACATGCACTTAACTGGTAGAGCCGCACGTTGCCACTGATACCCCTCTCTCTCAAAATGGGGCAGCAGGAAGGAGTGCCAAGAGCTGGAAGTCGTTGGCCCAGGGTTCTGGCTCCCTGTTCCTGCTAGGGATGAAAACTTGTTTCTCCTATATCGAATCAAGTTCCACAGCTTGTTTACAGGGGACTTGAGCTTACTGTCCTGTGTTCCTCTTGTCCCTTTTGGCTCTCACTTCTTGAATGTAAAAGCCTAGAGCCCTGGGTCTGTCCTCGAGAACACAGTGTAGCATGGGTGGAAAGTAGAGGACCTCACTGGGATCCGGGCTTGCTCAGCCATTGTTGCATAGCCTTGGGCCAAGAGAGAGACACCTTCTATGGGCTACAGCCCCCAGCGGTGACAGAAATGAGAGTTGTAAAGGTTCAATGACAATGGTTAGAAAATATCTGGTACGGTGGCTGACTCATGCTGGTGCTCAGAAAAGTCAGCTCCTTTCTTAACCTGCGAAGAGGGGAAATGATAGACTGATTTACACTGTGGCATTAGTGATACTACTCCCGTGTATAAACCTCCTACATCCCCTTCACTATCCAGTAGATGTTTAAAATTTGGATTCTCAGGGTCCTGGCACGTACCTGAGATGTCTTCCTTCCTTCTCCATCCTGTCTCTTCTGAAGTTTCCTCAGACTTCCAGACCCATAGAATCCAGAGATCTCTCTCTCTCTGAACCTTAGCACTGAGGCAAGGACAACTGGAATGTTCTCATTTCTTCCATAGGTGGAGCACCTATAACACACATAGCCTTTTCTGGCCCCAATGGGGTTCCCCTACAAATACCTGAGCACCAGTAAGGCACTGTGCTTGGCACTGGAGTGTGACAGTGAACACCATAGATAGGTCTCTAACCTATGATATGAGACAGGCAAGAGAGTAACCTGATCATTTCAGATAAGAAAATCTGATAACAGGTGTGATAGCAAGTGATGGGGCCTGTTTTTACATTAGTTGGTCAGGAACAGCTCTTTAGGAAGGTGATACTTGAGCTGGGGTTTACATGGCAGGGGAGAACCATGTGAGAATCCCTGGGCAGAGGATGGGCAGAGGTGTTTCAGATTCAAAGGCCCTACAGAAAGAAAAGACCCCTATCCCTGGAGTGCAGGGTGCTGCGTGGAGAGAGATGAGGTTTGTGGGGAGGAGGGAGGTGCAGGATTTGAGAGCCTGAGTGAGGAGGTTTTATTAATGCAGTGGAAGATATTAAGCAGGGAAGTGATGTGGTCTGTTGGGCCCTTTCAGAAAGACACTGGCTGCTGTAGAAATGGAGACCAGGTGAGTGGACACAAAAGAAGGCCGGGAGAGGATGGCAGGGTAGGGTGACTGGGAAGGCGTCAGATCCAGGGTGTCTTTTGGAGGTAGAGCTTGACGGGCCTCGCTGATGGATGGGATGTGGGTACGAGAGGGATGACAGGGAGCATTCTGGACTTTTGCCTGAGCAACCAGGTAGATTGAGGGATCATTTTTGAGGTGGCAAAGACTAGGGAAGAAACAGGTGAGGGTAGTAAAGGATTCAGTTTTGGGTTCTTAAATTTCCAGTCTGCATATGTAAGTATCAAAATGAAGACACTGAGTTGGGTACATGGGTCTAGATCTCAGTGGGGAGGTCAGGGCGCAGCTGCCTGTGTGAGTCAGGAGCCACAGGGCCGGACGAAATCCCATCGGGCTTATGTTCTGTGTACAGAAGGTGGCGGGCCCAGTAGGAAGTGCATGGAGGGAGGTGGAGCCGGGGAGCCCACAGCGCAGGGCTGGCGGTGGGGAAAGAGGAAGGCCGGCAGTGCCGTCAGGAAAGCCAAGTTGTTCTGGAAGCCTGGCTTCTCGTGGGCTCTCACGTGGAGGAAGACTTTGTCCTCCTGAATTCCCTTGGGTTTGATTTCATTTGCTTAGATTCTTTGGCTTTACTTACCTTGCCAGTTCCATCTGGGTACGGAGTTTTGTTGAATGATTAAATGATATTAAATTATTTGCCGGTCTGTCTTGTGGTTTTTAATGTTTTTATTCTGCCATCTGGGTACACTTTACATGGTGCCCAGCTTCAGTAGCAGGTGCCAAGAACAGCAGTGATAACTAGCGTTTGTGTACTGCTTTGCTTGATCGCTACAAACTTGCTTTCTTTTATACTGATCGCCCAACTGCTCCTGAACTTCCTCGGGCTTCTGCTGTGTGAAGGGTTAGGGGAGAGTGCCTGAGCTAGGATTAAACCCTCTTCTATGTGATGTGACTCCAGCCTGCCTTTTGGAACTTCCCTCCCTCTGCACAATCCCCAAGTCCCCAGCTTCAGCCCAGCCCGTGGCCTTGCTCCTGGGACTCTCCTTGCATACCCTTGCCTTGGAATATTGGCCCTCCTTCTGCTCCTGCTCTGGTCTGCAGGTCAGGTTCTCTCCCAGGATGTCCCCTAGACTCTTCTTGCCGGTGGCAGCTCTCCCTCAGCAGCTCACCAGATTTAATTCTGTGCTCAGGTCCGCTGTGTGTCCTGCTTAATTCTAACTGATGATTATTTCCCATTTTACTGCCTTGTCTGCTTAACTCTGCTGTTGGCTCCCTGAGGGCAGAAACACGGCTTGGAAAGCACCACAGTGCCCAGCAGTGTCATCTTATGCTGGTAGGAGGTGTTTGACATCTGAGTGGAAGTATTCTCTTTTCATGCTCTTGTGAGGGAAGACAGGCAGCTTCTACCAGTGAGGAAACTGAGGAAGGAAGTGGGCTGGCAGTTTATCCCAGGCCACGAAGTGTTAGCCTTGGGGCTGGGGCCAACATTCGCACCATAATCTCCATTCCCAGCTGTTCCCCAGGCCACAGTTCCTGAACACAAAGCTGTTCCTTGTTCAGTCTGTTGCTCTCCTCCGTAAATGGTGCTGCGTCCACCAGCTGAAGGTGCTGCACAGACTTTGGGCTGGATCCCCAAAGCTTGCGAGAGCCTCAGATAGACAGTAGCCACTTGCCTGTCCTCACAGGTCAGAGGCAAACATTAAGTACTATTCAGCCTTTTTTTTTTTTTTTTTGAGACAGAGTCTCACTCTGTTGCCCGGGCTGTAGAGTGCCGTGGCATCAGCCTAACTCACAGCAACCTCAAACTCCTGGGCTCAAGCAATCCTGCCCCAGCCTCCCAAGTAGCTGGGACTACAGGCATGCGCCACCATGCCCGGCTAATTTTTTACATATATTTTTAGTTGTCCAATTAATTTCTTTCTATTTTATAGTAGAGATGGGGTCTCGCTTTTGCTCAGGCTGGTCTTGAACTCCTGACCTTGAGCTATCCACCCGCCTCGACCTCCCAGAGTGCTAGGATTACAGGCGTGAGCCACCGCACCCGGCCTGTACTAGTATTATTTTAAAAGTATCTTTTTCCCTCCACCCTTGGCTTTCTTGGATGATTTTTCAAAAGCACAAAAAACACTGGACAACTTAATTATGTAATTCATTTTTATGTCCATAATATTGGATATCAGAATCATAAAATTTGCTTAATTATGCAAATATCCATGAACAAATAAAATATCCAGTTCCTAAGGTGATTACTAGTTTCTTTTGGTTAAAAAAAATCCAAAATTTGTTTTAAGATGTAGTTTCTTTTTGCAACGTGTTTCTGTACTGATATTTGAACTCTGAGATATCTAGCAGTTTGACTTCACTGTAATATGATGGTGTAACACTGGAAAGATTTGACTCAGGGGACCCTTAACTTCATCCTTCCTCAGAGCAGACACTGTTTTATAGTGCTCAGTAGTAGTAAGGTTCAGACCACAAGTTCAGCAAGAATCAATAGATCAGTTACAGTGAAGCCTGGCTGGACAAACCTGAAACTAGAATGATCAAATATTGAATCACAATATTATACTTAGGAATGCCTCAGAAGGAATTGTCCCATTTGTGTGTAGTGACCTTTATAAACTATACCCATACTTGAAAATGATATTTTTAGTAGCTTCTCCCCTGAAAAATTATCACAATCTTAAAATTGAAAATATACTACCAGAATGGTGATTGTGTTGTGAAGGGGAAGTATTACATCATGAAAAGGAAGTATACTTGGCTCTGCCCTATGAATCATGTATTTTTTTTTTAAATTTCAGCTTATTTTATTTCTGAAGGAAAGGATTTATGAGGGGCCACCAGAGAGGGAAGGAGTAATATTCTTTCCTACTATTCTCTCTGGTGGTTCCTTTGGAGATCTGCATTATGCCAGAAGCAGGTATTGTAGTTTGTTTTCCAGTTTTGTTGTTTTAACTGTTGTTTTTGGTGCTGTTGACATAGGTTGTGTGCTGCAAAGATTGCTGTACTTGGGGCGGTGTAATGGGGTAAGGTAGTGCTTGGCTTCCTACATGTCCCAGCAAGGTCACCTTGGGCGTATCACATAACCTCTACTGCCTTGGTTTCCTTATCTATGAAATGAAGGGGAAACAATCACATATACCTCCGAGAGTTCTGAGGCATAAATGAGATCATCAGTGGGAGTGCTGAACACACGGCGTCTGGCTTCAAGTAAGCCCTCAAAGGTCGTCTTCACTATTGTCTCTACCATCCCACCACCACCGGTGGTGCTGCTGCTGCTACGACTAATGCCACCTCTACTATTTTCTCGAATGAGGTTGATCTCTTCGGGGAGGAGGATAAATGGTGGGGGATGAGGGGGCTTGAACCATATAGATGGTGCAAATCTTTCTTATGCCACTACATGATGGTAGACCCTAAAATGTGGGCTAATCATATGCTTTAAATTGTTGCATGGCAGCATGTTGAAGCATTTAACCATGATGTTTCCCAGAATTTGCATGGTAGGAATTTTATAGTCCTTCCTTCTAGTAGTCTCTGTGACCCAATCATTTGCCATAAAAATGCTTTTCCAGGCTCTGCTTCCCCTTAACTAAACTTACTGAGTTATGGAAAGTATATTTTAGAGTGTTTCTTATTCCGAGATAACACCATTAATAGTCAGCCAATATCTATGAAGTGCCTGCAGTGTCCCGGACTCTGAATTACACTCTGAGCCCTCAGGGAGGGATGTGCCTGCTGCCCCTACCTTGACGATCTCTCAGTTCACCAGGGGAGACAGGTAAACAGACGAGCAATCACATAAGAGGGAAAAGGACAAATTCTTTCTCAAAGATCACCAAAGTCCAATAGAACAAAACCTTTTTTCGCCTGGATTCCTTAGTTCCCCATAAGAAAACACTCAACCAACATTGTGAGAGAAGTTGCATCTAAGACTTCTGATGGAAATGTTAAGAGGGTTTGAAACTTATCAAACAGAATGAGGTACAGCAGAAGGTCCCAGGTTTTAGAAAACAATACATATGGACTTTGTATGGGAAAAAAACATCCTTGGAGATTTTTTATTAGAGCATATGAAATATAGTTTTCATGCTTAAGACTAGAATATTTTAAGTTAAGAGAATTTAAAAATAAAAAGAATTTTAAGCATGAGTACTAAGATAAAGCTTTGAGCATGTGAACATCCGGATTCCTGTTTGTAGTCTCTGGCCAGACCCCTGACCCAGGAGAGAGTTAACTGTGCAGTGACCAGGAAAAGGAGGATCTTTTAATGCTCCTTGACTCCGTGTAGAGTTATGAGAATAGAGCTCTCCGTGCAGAGCCCCACGTGGGTAATGGTCATTCCTGTAAGGTGAAGGTAGTGACTTCACTGGTGCTGCTGGGACCTGGCCTCACTGAAGTTGGTGGCCCTCCTTGAACCTCAGAGCTGGGGTCCCAAAGCAGGACCTCTTGGACCAAACATGGATCACAGACATGCTTTGTTCACACATGGTTGTATTTGTGTGACCATTCTAGATCTTCTGGCTTCTGTTCTTTAAGAAAATGGGAGATAGAGCGCACTGGCTTGCATCCCTGCACAACCACAAGAGGTTGGCTTCCACTTACAGTTGCCTCCTTGTACCAGAGCACACACCCCCAGTCCCCGCCTCCCCCACTTGTTTCACACTGGCAATTGCTTTGCTGATTCACCCCACTTGCTTGATCCATGTAGGCATCTGAATTTGCTGCCCCTGGTCTAGCAAATTCTAGAGAGGAGAATAGCCAGGGTTCCCAGGGTAGAAGTTACCCCAGGGACTAGGATGTCCTTATCTGATGCTCTCTCACGTAGGTGTGGTCCCCAGGAGAAAGACTCAGGATCACTTTGGAGTGATTAGGCCATACAGAGCCACTGCTGTTGATGGGAGTGTATGTGGAAAAGGCCAATGGCCACTGATTAGGTGTGAAGTCCTTTCATTCTGTGCCTGCTGTGTAGACCCCGGAGCCTTGAACTTCGTCTTCTGAATCCTCCCAATCACAGGTCTAAAGGCTGCCTGTGTCATCCATGCACCAGCCCAGGAGCTTCTTTCCTGGACTAGGCTTCTGAGAAAGGATACAGTCGGGCTGGGTGTGGTGGCCTCTGTAATCCTAGAACTCTGGGAGGCCGAGACAGCAGGATCACTTGAGGTCAGGAATTGGAGACCAACCTCAGCAAGAGGGAGACTCTGTCTCTCCTAAAAATAGAAAGAAATTAGCCAGGCATGGTGGCACACGCCTATAGTCCCAGCTACTTGGGAAGCTGAGGCAAGGAGGATCGCTTAAGCCCAGGAGGTTGAGGTTGCTGTGAGCTATGATGATGCCACTGCACTCTAGCACAGGCAACAGAGTAAGACTGTGTCTCAAAAGTTAAAAAAAAGAAAGAAAGGATATGTTCTTTAAAGAGCATAATGGATTTGGATTGTCAGCAGAGTTGAGAAGAACATTCCAGAAGGAGAGAACCATGGGAAAAGGGACAGTGGTGGAGATAAACATGCCTTGTGGAAGGAACACTTGGGAAATGAGACCAACAAGAACAAAGGAAAACGTGGAAATAAAGTTGGTTAGGTGTCTGTACAATCTGTCCTTGAATGCTAGGCTAGGGATTTGGGGGGCTTAATCCCAGAGGAACTCATCTTCGTTAATTTAAAGAGAGGAGTAGCATGAAGAATGTAGATGATGAGAAGGGTCAATTTGGGGGCCAAGTACAGGGCAGGTTGAAATGGTGAGATAAGAGGTGGGGGAGCCATTGAAGGCAGTGGCTGAAACTGAAGTTTCCCCCTTGGATCCTCATAATGGCAGAAGAATGGAGAGACAGGGATGAGTGAGAGACACCAAAGACAAAAACAACAAAACAAACAAGCAAAGCTTTTTGATCTTATTATACAAGGAGTCCGTGTTTGCTACAGAAACTATAAATAGTCAAAAGTTTTGAATGAAACAGTCAATCTCAGTACCCAGATCACTCAGATATTTACTATTGCTAGCTGGGGATATAGCTTTCTAGACACCTTTTCTATGCATTTGTTATATCCATCTTTGACAAAAATTCTTCCAGCCTGACTTTCTAAATAACGTATCTTGGGCTTTGTTCCACATCAATAAACATTCATTTACAATATTTTAATGACTGCGTAATATTTCACTTTCTATCCATTATTTATCATGATTTATCTTTGCCAGTCAGTTAGGATCCTTTCCATTTTTGCTAATGTAAACACAGATATCTTTGTGCATATCCCTATCGATTTGACAGAGGCATTTTGAACAGATTGACAGGACTTGGAGATGGACTCCTTCTTTGTCCTTTGTATTCAAAGATAACTAAACATTTTGAGCCTGAAAGATTTGGGGCCTTGTTAATGATATTATGGACATAAACGGAAAAATATGAAAAAAGGAAGAATTATGGTTGTGAAGGAAGACTATAAACTTAGTAGATCAATTAAGAATTTTTTGCCATAGGTAACAGTAAACTCTGCTGATAGTTGTTTGAAATTTTTTTCTCATATAGCAAGAGGTTTAAATATTGGTGAATGCTGGCATTTGTTCAGCTGCTCCACAATATCATCAAGGACTCATGCTGCTACTTTCTTTCTGCTCGTCCATCTTATACTTGTTGGCTTGTTGCCTCAAGATGCTAAGAGAGCTGCTGTTGCTCCTGGCATCAGAACCATGTTCAAATTAGGAACAAGATGGAAGTAGTGACGATACTGCCTGTATCGTTTTTACAAAGAGAACAAAAGCATATCCAAAAGACTCCCCCACCCCAATTCTCGCTGACAGGACTGAGTCACATGGCCACCCCTAGTTACAAAGGAGGACCTCAGTCTGTGTTCTGCTAGCAAGCCAAAAGGGAGAGGATGATATCTAGTAAGCAATTATTGGTGTCTGTATGCCATGCTTTGAGAAATTGAGTTATGG
Organism: Lepilemur ruficaudatus; assembly: GCA_963574885.1. Lineage (NCBI taxonomy): Eukaryota > Metazoa > Chordata > Mammalia > Primates > Lepilemuridae > Lepilemur > Lepilemur ruficaudatus. Next base: position 48,340 of record CAUYRT010072754.1, read on the forward strand.
GACATTCAGGAGATATTGCTATAGGCAGCAAGGAGCCCTGCTATCCAGGCCAAGGCTCCACAGTGAAAGAGATGATTGGGGTGATCATTGCATAATCATGGAGGGAACCCAGGTGGATAAATCAGACACCTAAGGCAAAGTTAAATAGCAGAGTATTCAGTTTGAAGGAGAAAACCTTGTGAGAAGTAGGAAGAACTAATCTTCATTACGTATTACATAAGTGGTCTCATTTAATTCATTCAATTTTCCTAGTGATAACTTAGTCATCCTACAAATACTTATTGAGCGCTTACTGTATGCCAGGCCCTGAGCTAGGCAATAGGGATACAGTGGTGAGTAAAACAGACAAAGCCCCTTCGCTACTGACCTTACAGTCTGGTGAGGAGGCAAAAACAAAAACCCAAGAGAAGCAAACAACAAGGAATGTCAGGTAGAAATAAGTACAGTAAGGAAACTTACAGCTAGACAGGGGATAGGGAGAGGGGGAGAGCTGTACCTCCAACACCATGAAGCAACTTCCACTCTCACCGTGTCACTGCCAAAGACACTGAGGCAGGCAGGCTGGGCGACCAGGTGGGATTTGGTGGGATTTAGCTTCTGATCCAGGTTGGACTCTGAAGCAATCACTTGGGAGTACATCATACAGCTGGGAACCGGGGGACCATTTAGGGTCTACATCTAAGTGGAGACCCGAGGTCTCTTGCAGGACTTTGCGAGAAGAATTCAATCTCAGTGACATAAAGCTCTTTTGAATTTTATCTGTGCATAATGTCAGGAGCACCACATCTGATTTTTACCATGACGACTTGGTCTCTCCTGGCCAAGTGTGGTGGTGGAAATAAAACGACCATCTTCCACCATGTCATGAGCTGCGTGGATGCACCAGCCCCTGGCTCCTGTGCAGGGTGGAGGGCTGGCTGAGAGAGCACAGGCTCTGGAGTCCAGCTGCTTGGGTGTGGACACTTGCTCTCCTACTCACTGGTTTGTAAACATGGGCAAGTTAGCCCCGGTGAGACTGAGTTCTCTCACCTGAAAAGTGGGACTAATTATAATTCCTAGCGTGGTGTTGTGAAGAGCATGGGAGATTATGCAGATAATGAAAGCACAGGCTGCGTTTAATAAACGCTAACTTGGTGTGTTGTTTTTGTTGGTGGCATTTAGAGACTCTCTGCATCATTTGATGCTATGCTCACGTTGCGGAGCTAGTGTTGTTTTTCCATGCAGAAATCTCACATTCACAAGTTTATTAATTGTGAACAGCCTGGTGACATGACAAGGGACTGTGTTCCCCTGATGGCACATTTCTGAAGCACAGCACGCTCAAAATTTTATCTCCCCATTTTACATGCTTTTGCAGACAGCGCAATATGGAAACGGTCAGACTCCTAATTATGACAGCAGTCCAGAGCCAGAATCCAATCATCCAGTTGACAAAGAACTTGGTACAGAGAACGGTGACCAGCTGTTCCCCATCTCCAGTGAGCATCGAGCAAGAGGAAATAGGTTTAAGCTGCATGAAGGATTTGGGTTATTTATGGCAGAATTTCCTGACCGTGAAGGTTGCTCTGCATTAGGACTGGAGTACAGAGAGAGGTTGCAGAATTCCCGGCTGTGGAGATTTTGAAAACATGTTCTTGTTTGTGAGATTGCTACAGACGCTGCTTTCCAACTGTGCTTTCTGTCTTGTCCCCTCCCTCTCTACCCATATGGTCCTTGTAACCACATGAACCTTCTCTGAAAGACCAGGGAGGGGTGGAGACTGCTACGTAGAGAGGAAAGAGAGTTTCCAGTTGACGTGTTGGAATATCATCCACTCTTTGATGCTTCGCTTGCAGGCTTTGCCATTCTGTGTGAGGACACACAAACACAAATTTATTTAGTTAACCCAGGACTGAAAGCCCACCTGGGCCAGATGATGAAAAATTGGTCAAAGGTTTATGACTTTAATGAACATGGAGAATACACACCCCATTCTTACCCCATTCTTTTTTTTTTTTTGAGACAGTGTCTCACTTTGTTGCCCAGGCTAGAGTGCCGTGGTGTCAGCCTAGCTCACAGCAACCTCAAACTCCTGGACTCAAGAGATCTTCCTGCCTCAGCCTCCTGAGTAGCTGGGACTACAGGCATGTGCCACCATGCCCGGCTAATTTTTTCCATATATTTTTAGTTGTTCAATTAATTTCTTTCTATTTTTAGTAGAGACGGGGTCTCGCTCTTGCTCAGGCTGGTTTTCAACTCCTGACCTTGAGCAATCCTCCTGCCTCGGCCTCCCAGAGTGCTAGGATTACAGGCATGAGCCACCGCGCCTGGCCACATGCCCCATTCTTAAGGATGCTGCCCTTACATCAGCTGGTTCCTGTTTCGAGTCCTGTGGGAAGGCACACTGTTGCCAAACTGATTTTCAAGAGGGGTATGAAATCTGGGGAGTTTTAAAAATTCTGGCAACTCATTTTTTAAGTCGACTGTGTGCGTGCCAAAGTGAGTGTAGATCTGTGGGTCATAATTCTGTGTGCCGGCTGTTCATTTGTGACCTCCAGTCTGTGAGGTCACCTGGGCACACCGGCCCCATCAGCTGGGAGAAGGATGAGCATCTTTTCCACTACAGACATGGAGTTGAGATGGCAGAATTCCTCTTTTAAGATGGAGAACCTCTAAATTTATGAGTTGAAACATAAGAAATTGACATCTTCTGTGTCAAAAATAAATGCTGTCAATTTCATATGCCTCAATCTAATCATCCACTTAAGAAAAATAAGAATATAAAGTACAGACTGTGTTCTTTCCTGTAGCGTTGTACATTTCTGCCTCTGAGACAAGGAAAGCATGCACTGTTGTACCAGCATCTCACTGTATTTACCAGCAGACTGTGCCTGGCAGATGAAGATGACATCAGCCATTGCCTGAGTAACACCCTCCCTCCTTTGTACCAGGCAGCTTCGTGTCTGCCCTTCCCAGGCTAATGGCTTTAATGTTGCTGAAGCTCTTTTCACAGCAGCACGGGCATTTGTGGAAACTCCTCAAAGAATCTTCACCCTTCTCTTCTTTTCTCTTTCTTTCACTTAGTTACAGGCTACCATTTTATACAAATGTCATTAGTCTGGAAACAACTAAGCATAGCTGAGGATAAAGCAATTATCTGCAGGCGGGCAGATTTCCCACTCCAAAGGCAGGGGAGAGTTCAGCCTCGACTGGGTCTGCAACTATAGTGATTCAGTTGGAACTCAGATTGCTCGCTGGTGGTGCATTTTCTTAAACAAAATACTGTACTGGGGAGATGAGGCTGGCAGAGCTCCTGATAGAGGGGAGGTTCTCTCTGATGCTGCGTCTCCCCTGCTTACCCCCAGCCTAACTCCTGGGGGAGGACGGGGGCCGTGCCAAGCCTTTGTCATGTTTGAGGAGAAACATGTGAAAAGAACCTCCCTTTTCTCCCCATCTTTCCCATGCGTCCTAGAACTTTGATGAAAGCATTTCTCCAGTTCCAAGAGCTCTCTGGATGAATAGGGTGACAGGTTTCTTTTTCTTCTCTTCTTTTTAACCATTCAATGTTTACTCCATATTGATTTACAAATATCATGCCCTTTGTGTATTTTCTTCATGATATAGAGAAGGTGTTTTGACCAAATGCATAATGTGTTCTATTCTCTTAATTAATTGGAATTCTAACACCCCTTCTTCCATTTCTTCCCTTTTATCGAGAAGTAGCAAATGAATTAAAACCACACTAAAGGCCGGGCGCGGTGGCTCACGCCTGTAATCCTAGCACTCTGGGAGGCCGAGGCGGGTGGATCGCTCAAGGTCAGGAGTTCAAAACCAGCCTGAGCAAGAGTGAGACCCCGTCTCTACTAAAAATAGAAAGAAATTAATTGGTCAACTAAAAATATATAGGAAAAATTAGCCGGGCATGGTGGCGCATGTCTGTAGTCCCAGCTACTCGGGAGGCTGAGGCAGGACGATCGCTTGAGCCCAGGAGTTTGAGGTTGCTGTGAGCCAGGCTGACGCCACGGCACTCTAGCCCAGGCACACAGTGAGACTCTGTCTCCAAAAAAAAAAAATTTCAGCCCAAAACATTTTAGAATATAGTTCTGCGGTTTACAGGAAAAAGAAGAAAATTTAGAAGATCCTTCCTATGGTGCTCAGGAGAAAAATACACAGCACAGAAGAGACTAATGTTTGAAGTAACGGAGAAGGAAAGACTAACTCACCCAAGAACTAATTTCTGGTCTTTAGGCCTCAAATGCTGAAAAATGACCTCAAAGCCATTATGAAACATGGTGAGGTGATATGAAATGTGACAGCCTTTTTTCCCTCTACCCAAGCCCTGCCCATGAGTGACTCTGAAGAGATTAAAAGAAAAAAAAGGCACCCCCTTTATTATTGAGAACAGCTGCCTTTAACACCAAGAAATGTTTCAAAGATGCACCGCTGCCCTGGAGACCCCAATTAACAATCCACCGGATTTCTCTACCAAATATTCTTAACACTGAGACATTCAGAAGCACAATTTACACCCTCCTCATCTTGGACAAAGAATGTCTCAAAAATAAGGGTGTCATTTCTGCCATTTTTACCATGGGCAAAAACTAATCCAGTAGAGAAGATAAAAACAAGGAACCCAAAAGCTAGTAAATGCCTTTGTTTATCCCAATGCTAGCAAAAGATTACTTCATGGAATTATGTAACTTTTAATGGAAACTAAATAAAACAATTTGCTTAGGAAGTGAGAGCAGAATATGGGTACCTCATAGTAACAGTTAAAAGATAACCAATAAAGTAATCATAATTAAGAGACATCAGTCAGCCTAGGAATCTGACTATAAAGAAAGAATGGGAAGAAAGAAAAGATCCTATTTAAGCCTCCTGCTTTAACAGAAGACCCTTATTCCAAGCTGAGATGCTTCACCAGCCTGTCGCCTAAGAGGGAAGAGACAGTATTCTCAGCTTAGGAAATAAGCCTTAATGAGGTTTCCTCATGATATTCCAACAGATCAAGGGTCAAAGATACAATACTTGCGAAATCACAAGAATTTTCAGTTAGCCTCCAAAATTAGCAGGCTATGTAGATGTATTTGTGAATAATCATTTTAGACCAGGAATAAGGGAGATACCAGAATGTAAAAACTTCCCCTTCTATACTGACACTTTGTTGGGCTAACGGCTAAAGACCTCCACTATCTTTCTTGTCAGGGATATTTTCTTAAGAAAGTTAAACTCTTCTAGTTATATTGGCCATTTAACTTGGGAAAATATATGCAAAGGAACTTAACCTGTCTAGAAAAAAGGAGAACTAAAATGATTAGCCCTATCTAAAGTATAACATTAACTTTAAACCTCAATACACGGGCAAATCTGTAAAACAAGTTGGGAAAGCCCCTATACTTAAAGGTACTTCGACTTCCATCTTCAGGACTGACAAAACTACAGGTGTCAATACAGATTTAAAACTTCACCAAAAGAAACACTCTGGACACCAACGCTTCAAGGAAAGGGATCATGAACTTAAAAGTTAGCACAAATAAAATAAAGCCAAAAATTCCCTGGAAAATGTTCAGTGATTTAAGTTCTCATAGATTGGATCTCAGTCATATACTAAAACACAACCTGCAGGGAATACATCAGGTAATAAAACACAAACAATCTTCCAAAATAATAATTTAACCTACACCTCTCTATTCTGAGAACAGAAAGTCTTAGAAAAATTTATTATGAAAGAGATGATAGAAGAAGGAATAGCCATGCAATCTCTGTATTACTTTTAAAAACTGGATGCAGTATATTAGATTTAGAACACTGGCTCATAAACAGAGGTATACACTAAACCTCTATGACATTTCAAATATAAGGTCTGAAACTGGAGTCTTTAAAATAGATTACAATGAGGCCTGGAGTCAGGCGTCTACATCCCTCAAAAACACTGCATCCATTTATGATGCTAGTTAAGTCTCATCAAGGTAGACAACTTCAGAAGTAATATGCTTCCTACCTCTCTGATCTTTTTCCTTCCCAAAGGCATCTCCTTCCCTGCTCCACCTGCCCCTAGCATCAATCAGCCCTCCTGATTAATGCAATCTTCCCTACAGCTGCCAGTTCCAAGAATACAAAGAGGCGAGTTTACCCCCATCTTCCCAACAGCCTGGGGGAAAACACCCCCTAAACCCAAAGATGCTTTGGCTAAGGGAGAAAACAAAAATGAATGGATGAGACGCTCTACTAGCATCAACCAACATTTTAACCTTATATCTACCCAGCTTGAGCCATCTATAATCAGAATCCAAATTGCGTTCTTTCCCTTAGGGCGCTAACAGATCTTTCTCTCTTTTGGACCCCACGGATCTTTCAGATTCCTTAATAAAAGAATCCATGGGCTTGAATAAAAATATTACTTCATATAATTTTTACCTCAGCCAGCTGCCTGTTCTTTGAATTCAGAATGCAAAACTAAAGTTAATGTTATCATTAGTTTATCTGTGACAAGAAATTTTACAAGTAACAAATGGAGGAAAGCAAATGCAAAAACTGCCTCCTGTAAATGTGAAGTTTTCTTCTGTTTGCAAGACACAGAAATAATTAAATATAAAAAGCACAAATTTCACACTGTGACAATAGGCCCTAAACCACCAGAAAATGGATCTTTCAAGAAATGTCATCAAAATCACTTTCCCTGAGAGCTTAAAGATCTGACAACTCTCAGAGAAAGTTTTTAAGTTGCCTTCATCTCAGGAAGAAATGTGTGAGATGATACCCTTGGCATTCTCAATTGGGTAGAAAACTGTTGGTGACTACTGGTTATTATTTTGATTTGTGTACTTGTCCCGTCCACCTGACGGTAACAACATTACACCGATCATCTGACTCTTCTAGTCAGCTAAAACAAAACACACAGAAAAGGAAAAGACAGAACATTTGATGTGATTTTCCAAGCAGTAGGAGCAGGGAACCAGAGTAAAGCTACTTTATAATCCGTATCTCTTAACATCATCATATTAACTAAATGCTGCTAACAGAAAAGGAGAAAAGGGAATAAAAGCACCCTGCTATTACTGCACTTTGAATTAGCTATCCTGCTGTTCACTTGTGTGACCCACTTCTAGGGGAAGCTACTGTATTTTTAGCACTAATCCTACTCATTCAGCTGGAATAGGCGGTAAACAAACACAATTTGAAGAATCATCCTCTGTATTTAGCAAATACGCACCTTCAAAGGGTCTAAATGGTCACAGATTTTCACTCCTGCCATTTGGAAAAACCTGATGCTTTAATGCCAGAAGAACTGTCCTGTTCAAAGCTTTCCTTGGATTCTGAGGGGTTGGTTCTATAACCATCCTAGCAACATTCTTTTAGAAAACTTCAACAAAACATTCTACAAAATACTGAAGGAGAGGGGTCAGTGGATTCTAAGAGTCCAGGAAGGTGGCACAGACCGCCAGTTCCAACTCTGGAGGTACTCAAGCCCCAGGACCAGCAGAATTAGATAGACGAAAAATCTACTTAGAGGGGACAACATGAAGCCAACTATTACCCATGCTGGAGAGCTCACTGCTGCCTGGTATTTGACTACAAAGAGTTATTTTTTTTAAAAAATTGCATTCAATCATTTGACTAAGCAGTTAAAATTAGAATTACCTAATTTAAACGTTTCCCCTGGAAGGCACTTCTTTACCCTGTATATATTTTCTTCTATTAAACAAATAATGCATGCATGTTTAGCAAAATATACAGGGACACATAAACAGACTAGTAATTACTTAGCGTAGTGCTTTCTGATTCCAGATTACTTCTTATCTTAACTTCATTTTTATTTCTTTTCTTCATTCTTCCGTTTCAAATTCTGACTTCTTTCATCTTCCCCACTTCACACAAATTGCTCAATATTCTACAAGTGGGACTTCTGGTCTGATAATTAGCATGCATTCTTTCTTTTATTTTTTCAAATTTCAGCTTCACTTATTCCTGAGCTTCAAATACTCATTTATAAAACTTGTCAAATGACGACTTCCGCATTTTCCTTCTTCAACATTAACCTTAATAGAAAAAGAACAGGATGAAGAATATTTTAAAACTCCAGGATAAAATCCAGTGCCAAAACTGAAACTAGAAAAAAAAATCCCTTTGTTGATTTGGATTAAAAAAAGAAACTAGAATATGCAGCTCAAAAAACTGGAACTACAGTTTTCTGTTGGTTCTAGAATATATATGGTAATCAATCTCATTTGTCTACTCCAAATAGATTTATCATGCTTAAGATGAATGTGAAGTGCGCCTCTGAACATTTACTGTTCATTTAACATTTTAAGAACTATAATTACATTTCACACTTCTTACTTATTGTATTCATCAATAGAAAATATGTTAAGTGTCAAAAGCACATCTCTATCAAAAAGTGACACACTAATACATAAGTGCAAGAAAGGAAAGTACGGACAACTAATTTGTACAATGACAAAGGCTCAGGGTTTAAGAGGTTTACAATATTGTGTGTGTCTAAATAGGATAAAGAAACTTATTTAATGTCACACATTTTTGTACTGTATTAGAGTTTTGTATAAAGACAATGTCAGAGAATCTGACAGTTTGGAACTATAGTGTTCAACCCACCCCTAGCAATGCTGCTCTAGTGAGATTTTATAGTATGAATGGTCCAATTACTAAATTTAGGATTAAAATCATAAAAAGACAAAATCAAGTCAACCACCTATATATGCCAGTAGCTATGAAGGAAAGCAGAACAAACTTGAATTCAACAGTGCTATTTTCAAAGAATTTTGCTGTACGTTTTCCCCTCAAGGAACAAAATATTAATGTCTTCTGGACGTCCAAAGGAGAAATCCTACTTTAAAGGTGGCAATATTAGAATATTATAGCTCACCTCCTCAAATAATTATTAAAAACTCAATTTAGCAGATCAGCGAAGTATAATAGCGTCTGTTGAACACGCTAAACAAAATACTGCCTTTATAAAACATTCTAGTTTTCCTTGTTATCCTGCATTTCACCTTTGAATGTTATTTTGCTGTCAATCATTTCCTCTCCTAGTTTCACTTTCATTCTGAAAAAAATTACAACTTTCTTTTTTAAGAAAAGTCATAAGAGATGTCTTTATACCTATCTGGGCATTAAAAACCATAGCAAGGGTTGTGATATCTTTTCTAAGTAAAAGCATAATTTCCATTCTAGTTTAATGTCAATTATTGTTTAATTTATTTAATCCAAGAAAAATATTTTAAACAGCTATTTAAGGGAGCTACAGTAATTGGTTTTCTTTTAATATCCATCACTAAAATGTAATGGGAAATGTTTGCTGGCAGCACAAATGTAATCGTGGAATCAGAATGCCCAAGCAGGTTTTCTTAGGGCCTCCTAAAGATCATGTACAGATACAGGGCTTAGATGCAGAAGATATTGGAACAGAGGCCAAAGCTCTATCACTACTGTCTTCAATATGGATACCTATCTGCTGTTATTTCACTACCCCTTCCCAACTACTTCTCTTATATTCTAAGAACAAAACCACTACTAGATAATATATAAATTATTAGGTTTATTCCAACTCAGCAGCTAATTTCAAGTGGCCACTTTGTAAAACCAGAAGACCAAGTATTGGGCTAATGTTATTATGTACATTTGGTTAAGAGATCCTTGTTAGAAATAAACAGAAACTTGTCCCATCATCAACACAATTTTTGTTAAATGTTTCTAGGGGATACAACAGGAATCCATTTAACATGAAACATGCATGAACTCATTAAGTTGACAGGCAATATTCTAAAAAACAGGAGAGAAAGGGGCAAAGAAAAACTTGTTGATCCTGTTACAGGAAGGTCAACGAATGCTCTTATCATTTTATTTTTCCTGCAGCCAAATTGTCTACCATACTAAGAATAGTCTCTGGGGAAAAAGAAAAAAAACAAACCAAAAAAACCACCTGACATGTCTGTGCTTTTAAGAAATCTCTTGCAAAAAACAGCACAGACCCTTACACTTACATTCATAAAACAGGACTTTCCAGCAAAAGCAAACATAAGTATGCTTTGACATTTCAGAGACTATCTTTTAATCTAACAGCCACGCACAAAAATTAATGCAAAAAAAGCCTCATCCAAACGGTCATTATGACAATCCATGTTGATAAAAGTAATCCGAAAATAACCCTCAAAATCCAATTCAAAGCAAAGAGTTTGGGGAATTTGGAGACTTATAATTTGCTATGGTGAAGAACTTTTTTTGGCTTGCAGCTTAAAAACAGTGAATGATGACAATATCTATTTCTATGTGACCCATGCCCCAAAGTACTAACCTGGGTTAAAAACACTTAAAATTCCTAATCAATCATCATATTTTTAAGAAAAGAATACAATTATGTATAAACACTGATTAACAAAACATAATGCTAAGGCTCAAGAGATGTGTACAGCCCGGCCTTGTCTTGGGCAAAACATTAGCTCAACTATGAAAGCATTATCGTTTACCACTTAGGTTTGGAGTTTTAGTAAAGAAAGAAGAGTAAAAAGGCTTACAGGACAAATCCCATTAACACTTCTCTCACCAGCTGAATTCCTCTTCAATCCTTTGACAAAACCTGTAGTACTTACCTTGTAAACTCACTTGCAATTTCAGTCTGAAAATGCCACCTTCTAGCTCCAGACAACATCCACAATATTAAAGCACTCTTAAGACCAAGAAAAAAAATATTTCAACCTGGTTTTGAGAGACTAATAACCTAACCAGACTCACAATGAAACAAAACAAACTGTTTCCTCCCACTTGACATTAATTCAATCCTTTGTTAAAGGAATTTGTTGTGATGGCTACAATTCTGTAGAAAGAAATAGATTCAGAGATGTTTGTTCTGAAAAGTAGAATTTAGAGTTAGGGGCTAAAAACAAGGAATACAAAAAGACATTTCAAGATTAAGCAGAAGAAGAGAAAAACCACAGATTTTGAAAGGCATTCTGATTGGATGGTGTCCAGGTGCTATTCACCTCTATAGAGAACAAGACTAAAGATAATGTGCCTATGTTGCAAACACATTGCTTCTACAAAAATAACTATTCTATCAGATTATCTGCTGGGTCAAAGCATATTTAAACTTCTTGCTATTGTAATCTTGATAGAGTGACAAAATTAAAAACATCTGGCCCATACAATAGTTGTTTCCTTAGTTTCTGGATTCTTTAGGTAAAGATTCATTTGCATGAACTAATTACAACGGTAAGGAGGATAGAACATTAAACTGAGTGCAAGACCAGACAACATACAAACCTCACACACCCAACATACTGTGACCATTATAGGGTTTAAAGATTAATTACCCCCGATATTAGGCAGAACCTCTAAAATTGCTACCAACTCTATTGAAGTTCTTATAAAACACTGTGCTCTTATTAACCAAATTGAAGATAATTTATTCCACACACCTAACCTTATTGTTTAGGAAAAGTACTACTGCTCCTAAAGTTTACAGGAGTAGGCAGAAAAAAACTCACCTAGAGTTACTAGGGAGGTGGGGTTGCCAGGGTGTGGAAGTGCCTGGATTAGAGACAGATAAAAGGTGGAAGGTTCTAGCTAATTTGAAGAGACTCATAATTACCTTTTTTCCTTGAATAATTTTTAGACTGTTCCATTGAGCCTTATGCTTTTGCCAAGCATTCTTTGGGAGTCTTGATACATGTTTGTTTTAGGTGTATTTCAATCATTTAAAGGTTCCAATAGGAATGCAAACACACAAAAAACAACGTGGAAGTATTTTACAACTTCGAAGTTTAGAAATCTCTTCCAGAAAGCCAAGACTCTTATGTAAGAAAAACACGGATTTTTAACACACAATTTTAAGTTAACTTTCTCTCCTTTCACAATTGAGCAAGTATCAAGGATTGTGAAAAACACTTAAATGTATTTTTTACTAGCATAAAGAAAACAGTTCCAAAGTGTTGAGTTCAGTTCTGGGAAGCTTCCCTGTTCTGTTAATTAAACTTTGGGACAATGACATGGGCTAGGGGAGATGACTGGACAGAAAGCAGTATTATATTCATTTACCTCTTAGTCCTAAAAAAATGAAAAAAAAAAAAAAAAAAGAACCAATTCAAAAATTTCAAATTTCCCTAGAGCTCTGTGTCTCAAACCGAGACCTACTTCCTTCGTTTCCTTCCTCATGTAAAAAATACTAGAGTTAATTCTTCCTTGGGCAATTTTCCACTTTCCGAAGGATGCCACGTGTAATTTCTTCATGTGTATTCAACTGAGCTTCTCTAGCCAGAAACCATTTTGTATTCCCTAAAGATTGCAAAGGTCCACAATAATTGGTCTGTTTAACAACGGAAGACTTTAAAATTATTTGCTTCCCAGTCCCAACACCAACGAGTAGTTTCAACAGTATATTCAACAAGTCACAACTTCATCTTGTGAGCGCAAGCCAAACTTTATCCTTAGAAAACAAGACCTTAAAAATAACCGCGCACACTGGCGACATTGGAGTCTATCATCCTATAGAAAAATGTCAAAATCAAAACCCCAATATTCATCTGAATATGTGAACATAAGGCTTGATTAGTTCAAATCAGTGTTTGGTTCCAAAGTTATACAGTAAGCTCACTAAGGTGGTGCCAGGAGCCGAGATGAAGTTTCTTTCTAAAAACACCCTTTCTAATAAATCACCTAAAATCTTTTTTATTCAAGCTTGACAGCCTAATTTACTAGACAAAGAATATTAAGATATTAAGACGGTTCTACCAGCACAACACTCAAAGAATTGCAAAACACTAAACCTTATTTCTGTAACAGCCTCAAAAATGGATTTTATTACCCTTCTCCTAACAAATTCCCCTTCGCCGCCAATATATAAGGTTGTAGCAAGCCTTCTATTTATGCGTCTTCATCCGAAGCTTTCCAAACCTAATACCCAGGGTCCCAGAGGCAAGCTATGCTGTTCTTACAAGCCTAGAAACTATCCTACTCTCTAAATTTAATCAACCCTCCCGGCACTCCACCTTTAAAAGGTAGGAACTTACAAAAAAATACCAACACACTTTGTAGTTCTCTAAACAAAGGAAATGACGGCGCCATAATTGTTGCCCGCCAATTTCTCCCTCACGTTCCCGTGGAAAAAAATATCTCCATGATAATCTTAGCGACCTCGGTGGTCTATTCCAATAGGATACTCCGATAACGATTCTTGACTGGAAAACTTCCAGTATCAGACAAAAACACTCCACTTAGGCCAAACACAAAGCCCTCGCGCAATCCCCTCCAACTAACGGGCCCAGAACTTTAGTCTGCCTCAGATAAGTTTCCATGTCAAGAGGCCCCAAGACACCCCAGACGCCGGCCTCTCCAGGACCGATAAGACGGTCCTTCCTTAACCTAAACACCGGGCGAAAACCCCCCAAAAACGTCTTTTCCTTTTTCCACCCCACCACGCGGCCTTGCGAGGCGCGGCCCCCGGCGGGTCGAGCCCGCCCTAACGTGCAGCCCCTCCGCCATTTTGTGCCTTTGGCAGCGCGCCCAGACCGCCAGCCCAAGATGGCTGCGGCGGACCTTCGCAGGAGAGCAACGGCGAAATAAGATACCGCTCCCCTCCCCCAACACCGAGGGGACGCAGCGGCCATTTTTAATCTTCTCTCCCCTACTTATAACGGAAAAAAACGGCCATCTCGGGTACGAAGCCACACAAACCAGCCGATGGCCTCCTTCACGACTAACAACGCCACCCACAAGGGCTTTCAAAGCCCTGTCTCTCCTCCCTCCCGGCTTCAGACTTCGGGGCCTAAAACGTCCCTAACTCCCAAGGCCGATGGGCCTGAAAGAGATACAAGAAGCTGGGACCACACAGCCGCCCCCTACGCCACTTCTACGTACCCGCTCGCCGTAGTTCTGTTCGCCGCTGTCGCTCATGACTTCTGGCTGCTGTCGCCGCTCGATGTGCTTCAACTGAAGCTGCCAACCTCTTGCGCCTTCTTTAAAGAGGCTCCGCCGCAGCCTCACTCGACGCACGGGTTTCCGAGCTGCTCAGAACCGAAGCGCTCCGCGCCGCCTCCGCTCGGGCTCTAACTCTGCCGGACGTGACGCGGCGCTCCTCAAAGTGGCCCCTCCCCCGCCCAGAACGCGCGCATTCTTGGCCCCGCCCCTCGCCGCTATGCCGTCCCTCTCCAGCAGTGGCGCGGCCTGAACAGGACGTGACGTAAGCCCCGCCCCTTACGCGGCCCCATTCTGGCCTTCCGGTTTCTGAGAAGCGGGAAAGCTAGACTGTTGGGTGGGCTATGTCGGGGGCGCCACGGGGCTCAGTGATGTCAGCAGCCACGCCTGACTCCCTTCTGGAACTTTCTAGAGAAACCGTCTAGAGGAGGAAAGGAGTGGGAAGAGATGCCCGGTTTCTCCCATTCTTTATTCCTTTCTCTGCTTTATTTGTGTCTCATTTTGTGCGTTTCCATGGTTGGAGAGGTAAATATCAGTACACTGGGTTACTATGTGTTTATTTAGCGTCAGTTGTAGATCTTTTTTCCTGAGTAAATCATTTTTAAAAATCAGATCCTGATACACAGGAATCAGACACAATCTCTATTATGAAGAAATGAGTGGTCTACTGTGGGAGAATTGTTAAACTCATAATTACAAATTATAATTTTAAGTGCTAGAGGCATGTACAAGTACAGTCGTGTTACAAGGAGCGGAGGTTAATTCCACCATTAGCCAAGAGTATATAGTGGGTATAGAAGAGCACAAACTTGGAAGTTGGATACCTGATCCCTCTGCACTTCAGTCTCCCCATCCATTAAAATAAAAAGGATGGTAACCTGGCTAATGAGGCACTTTGATACTTGTAGAGGGCTGTTTGATTTTTTAAAAAATAGCTTTATTGAGATACAACTTACATACCATGCAATTCCCTCATTTAAAGTGTATAAATTAAACGATTTTTTATTCACAGAATTGTGTGACCATCACTGCAATTTTAGAACAGTATCATCACACCAACAAGACCCCTTACTCCATCCATCCTCCCTCCTCCCCCATTCCCAGAAGCCTCCCAGCCTTAGGCAATCACAAATCTACCTTCTGTCTCTACCTCTTGCCTCTTCTGGATATTTCATATAAATGGAATCATGCAATATGTAGTGTTTTGGAACTGACTTCCTTAGTATGTTTTCAAGATTCATCCATGTTGTGGAATGTACTAGTATCTCCTTCCTTTTTATTGTCAGATTATATTCCATTTAATGAATATATCACATTTTATTTATCCATTCAGCATTTGACAGACATTTGGATAGTTTCCATTTTTTAGCTATTATGAATAATGCTGCTATAAACATTCATGTATAAGGTTTTTTGGGTTTTTTTGTTTTTTTTTTTTTTTGAGACACAGTCTCACTCTGTTGCCCGGGCTAGAGTGCCGTGGCATCAGCCTAGCTCACAGCAACCTCAAACTACTCCTGGGCTCAAGCGATCCTTCTGCCTCAGCCTCCCAAGTAGCTGGGACTACAGGCATGTGCCACCATGCCCGGCTA
>CAUYRT010072756.1:0-30058 GCA_963574885.1 Lepilemur ruficaudatus
CCTGTAGTCCCAGCTACTCGGGAGGCTGAGGCAGAAGGATCACTTGAGCCCAGGAGTTTGAGGTTGCTGTGAGCTAGGCTGATGCCACGGCACTCTAGCCTGGGCAACAAAGTGAGACTCTGTCTCAAAAAAAAAAAAAAATATATTATTTTTCAATGTTCCAGCTCAGATGGACCAGAGATTTTCAGATTTACCTTCCTGTTTTTCACCGTTCGTTCTTTCCTTGTCAAAATTATTTTGAATATAGCACTGGGGTGATTATATAAAATGAATTTGAGTAAACCAGAATTCTGTCATTGGCGAGAGTTTTGCCAGGCTTTAATTGTGTTGTATTGCTTTCTTTTTTAAATAAATTAATTGTGAAAAACAATTTAGTGATCTCCAAATTGTAAGATTTGAATGGCAGTTTGTATCTCTATGTCTCTTAAGTCAAGCATCTGCTTCAAAGATATTGATGATGATATGATGAATGCAGTTTCGCAAAACGTGGCAATTCCCACAAATAATGTTTTTGTTTCTTTTTTTAGTAGAGATGGGGTCTCGCTTTTACTCAGGTTGGCCTCGAACTCCTGACCTTAAGTGATCCTCCCGCCTCAGCCTCCCGGAGTGCTAGAATTATCGGCATGAGCCACCTTGCCCAGCCCCCATAAATAATTGAATAGCATACATTTTATTTATTTCTGTAGTGTCTAGACTAGGGAATTAGAACCATGAGTTTATAAAAATCCAGGTTGCTGTCTACACAAATAGAATAGTATTCAAATATTGTGTTTTCAGTGGGATAATGATGAAATTTTTAGTACATGGTATTGGGCCAAGTGGGTAGCTATCAAGAGAAGATGAGGTTGGTTCCCTATCACATACCATTCAAACCAACTCCAACTTGATCAATTAATTTTATGCATTGACCAGTATGATATTCAAAAGAATTATGATGAAAGAAAGGAGGGAGAAATCAGGAAAGCAACTCAGCAAATGTCTGGTCTACCTCAGTTGGAAAAAGTAAAAAATAATATTTTTGACAAGGATTTCTAAACATGAGTATATATTTATATCTGCTTAAAATCATAAAGGGACTAGAAAAAAAATATGGATAAATTCCTATAACCTTAAAGTAGGAGGGATTTTAACTGTATGACTCAAAATCCAGAAGTCATAAAAGATTGATAATTTGACTAACTTCAAATAAAGCATTTTTACCTCATAAAATACACCATAAGCAGATTCAAGAGACAAATGACTTTCAAGGAAAAAAACTATTTGTGGTGGACAAAGGGTTAAGGTCTGTCTTTAAAGAACTACTACAAATGAATAAGAAAGAAACTTGGCAGACCAATAAAAAAATATAGACAAAGATGTGAGCAGATTATTCACAGAATACAAAATACATTATCTTTAAACCTAAGAAAAGATCTTCAGCCTTACACATGATAAGAGACATGCAAATTTGAACTCTGCTGAAGTAGTTTTCACATCACCAGATTAGCAAAAATTCTAGTGTGACGATTATGTATCACTGACCAACTATGGAAAAATTGGTGCTGTACTTGTGAGAGTACAAAATGGCACCACCCTATGGAGGCCAGTTTGGCCATTGTAATCTATCAAGATTACAAATGCAATTACCCTTTGACCCAGCAGTCTGGCTCTGGCAATTTTTCATGTAGATACATCTGAATACATACATATGAAGTGACGTATCTGGTTGGTGTTTCATTAAACCGTTGTTTGTAATAGAAAAGCTTGGAAGTAATTCAAGTATCCATTAGTAGAGGACTGGTTAAATAAACCATGATCCATCTGTACAATGGAATATTGTGTAGCCTTTTAAAGAGACCGTGGAAACTCTTTATACACTGATGTGGAAAGATCTCCAAGATATATTACTAAGTGGAAAAAACAAGGTATAAGACAGAATATGTACTATGCTACATTTGATGTAGAAAGCAGACAGAATAAGGTTCTGTATTCATATCTGCTAGTAGCTGTAGGAAGAAACATTAAAAGGAGAAACAAAAGGAATTCAATAAAAGTGGTTACCTGTAGTGCATGGGTAGGGAGTAGCATGGATGAGGACAGGGTAGACAGAAACAGGGTGGGAGCAACACTGTTCACTGTGTACTCTGTTCTGTTATTTTTATTTTTGAACCCTGTAAATTATTACCTATTACCTATTTGATAATAAATTTTTAAAATTGCATTTCAATGCCAGTTTAACATATGTTGAAGGGCAAGAAATATCTGCCCAGAGCTTTATCATCTCTTGTTTGGACTGTTGGCTACAGCTGTCTAAGTGGGTTATAGTTGGTTTATCTAGAGCTGTGCTGTCCGTTATAGTAACCACTGGCCACATCTGGCTCTTGAACACTTGAAATGTGGCTAGTCTAAATTGCGATGTGTTGTAAGTGTGCCTGATTTATAATACTTGGTAGAAAAAAAGAATGTAAACTATCTCATTCATAGTTTTTAAAATGTTGATTACATGTTGAATGATAATCGTTTGGGGTTTGGGGGTTAAAATATATTATTAAATTAATTTCACATGTGTTTTCTTACCTTAAATGTGGCTACTAGGAAATTTAAAATTACATATGTGGCTTGGCCCCGTGGCTGGCATTTTATTTCTTTTGTACAGTACTGATGTAGACTCCTGTCCTCACTCAGCATGTCTGCCAGAATTACTTTAATAAAAAAAAACAACACTTAAACATGTCAATTCCTTGCTTTAAAACTTCTTTTGACTTCTAGATGCCTGTAGACCTTTTATAATAGTCTCGGAGCTCCTTCCTTCACCCATTGCTCACCTCCCCTCACATGCAAACGTTGCTTCTCTTTACTCCCTGGACTGCAGGGTGCTTCATAAATTTTAATCTTTGAATGCATTGTCCTTTCTGTTTGGAGTGTCCCTTCACCCACTTTTTGTTGCCCAGAAAACTCTTAGTCATTTTATAAGCCCAGTTCATATGGCCCCTTCTTTGATGAAGCTTCGCTAGTTCCTGTCCTCTTTTCTTATGAGAAATCTGGTAAGCTTTTTTATAAGCATCTGGCAAACCTTTGTTCTCATACTTATCACCAGAATTGCAGTTATCTTTTGGGGGGGGGGTACTGTCTCCCTCACCAGCCTGGGAGCTCCTCAGGGGCTGAACCCATGTTGTATTCATTTTTGTTTTCCCCAGGCCTGAAACTGCCAGTAAATAAACTCTAAAAAGTCACTAGACAAATGAAGTTGGTTGTATTTCGTGAGAGTATACCATGCCCAGTTTGTCTGGCTAACACTTCTATTTGTTTAATCTACGCATGTAGGAAAGCAGGCTTGAACTTGTAGGTCTTCCTTGGTTCAGAATAGGCCTCTTTGGACTGTTTGGCTTTGAACAGGCCAGCCGCCCTACAAGCAGATTACAAACTGCGAAGACATCAGTAGCACCAAACCTGCAATGAATTCTTGTTTTCAGGGCCTTGTTCAGACTGGAAGATGAGAAGTATTTGTGTTTAGTGCAGAGAGCAGAATTCTCCAGGCTGGCTGGGTGCCCATGTTTCCAGAAGGTAAAGGTGGCAGGTGGTTGCCAGAAGGTGAAAGCATTGGTGGAGCCTGGCCAGCTACAGGATGGCCACCGGCTGGAAGAATGAAGTTCTCCACGGTCTGGTCCATGGGCTCCTACCTGGGTGACTGTCTCTGTGGAAAGTTGTTTCTGTTTGTTAGTATTCTGGTTGGTTCTTCTCTTCTGCTTGTGGGGTCTTAAGTTTTATTCAAAAGAGAAAAGAAGAGTAATAAACAGAGTATTTAAGATCTGTAGAGCAAGGATTTTTAGAAGGCAAAGTTAGAATTTTGCAAGAAACTTCTCAGCTAAGTGAACTGAACATGCCCATGTTTACACCCAGATTTTAGAAGCATTATCACTATTATTTAGAATCCATTTGTTTCTTATATAATGATCCAGTTATTGTCACCAGGCAGAGCTTCTTGTGCAAGCCTCCTAATCAGCTGAATGAGAAGCTCTTCTTTTAGCAACATTTTGAGAGCTAGTAGAGTAGTAGAAAGTGCAGTGGCTAGAAAAACTGGTCTGAAGCTAGGACTGCCACTTAACTTTGTGGTGTGAGCTTAAGCAAGTTACTTCATCTCCCTAGGCCTCATGACTTAGTAAAATGAGGTTATAAATACATCCTAGGTTGTAAGTGTTGTAAGAGGTGAATGAGCTCAGGGGCCTAGCACTGTGCCTGGTCCACAGTAGATTTTGAGCACACCCAAGGCCACAGTGGAACATGCCCTTTCATAGTGTTGGTGGACTGCAGTGATGTTCTTCAGAAGTGTTGTTAGTATCTGTTCTTCAGAGCCTTGCCACTGTCCTGGAGGGAGGGATGGATGGAGCAGATGGATGAGGAGTCAGTACACGTGGGTTAGAGAACTGGCTTTGCCATTAGTTAGTTCTATGAGGATTCACTGTGCCTCCTTGGTCTTGTTTGTGAAATGAAGGTGGTGATCATTTCCGTCTCTAAAATCCTGCAGTTTGTCTCCATAAAGCAATAGAAGTGGCCCCCAGAGGTTACACTGCATTGTTTGCAGGATAACAGTTGAGAATCCAGAAATTACACAGCAAGGCTCTGTCACCTCTGAACAGCCCTGAGCCCCGAGAAGAGTGCCCCTTAACACTTCGGGATCACGTCCAGAGGCCAGTGTCATCTTTCTGGGCTCCGTTTCCCGTGTTCTGCTTTCACATTCCCCCAGGATTGACCTGGCTCCATTTCTTGCTAGAGATGCTCACTTTTTGCAGGGGAATTGAGGTCTGCTCCTCGTCATTCTTTTTGTAAGAGATGGGATAACTTTTTTAAGAGGGAGATTATCAGAAGGCTTTTTAAAAAAGGAGTTTTGTGCTTGATCCAAATTTGTATGAACATTTGCCTTCTTGCAGGCACGGAGGTCTGTGTGGTCGGCCTTGTCTGCCTTCTCGCTGCCTTCCTGCCCTGCCGCCCATCCCCTCCGGCTCTAACACAGCACTTTGTAAAGTGCCTTGTGACCAGATAATTCGAGCTGGCAGTAATCAAGGTTTGGAGCTAATTATCATTAAAAGGTAATTTCATTGATCTTGTCTTAAACCCACTGTAACATTTCTTTTGTTGCCTGATTAAAAAAGACAAAAAATACTTTTGGTAGTAGACTTTCCAGAACAGGTTTCCTATATTTCAGTTCTTTTACAAACCAACTTTACAAACTTCAAGTGGGCCTTTATTAATGTGATTGGCTTGCTTTATAATATTGCATATTCAAAATGAAAGAAAATTGAAACAGTTCGTCACTGAAGTGGATATTACAAAATCAGCATCTGGTTTGAATAATGAGTTTTTTGGTCCAAGTTTTGCTTCAGTGAATGAAGCTAATGAAACTGACCTTCATTGTTATATTGGTGACTTCCCCTTTACTAATGTTTGCTTCCTCTTGGTTGCCAATTTGGAGGCCACTAAGGTTTCTTTCAGACAGTTTTGTCCTAGTGGCACTTGTTTTAAGTAATTCTCGGATAGCCACTTACCTGTCACCAGCAGGAGGGGAGGTGAAGACAACCCATTATCATAAAATCATAGGTTTGGGACATTTCAAGTATCCTTTTCTACCAAATTCTTGAAACAAGAGCAAAGTAAAAAAAGAGCTCTACAGTTGTAATGATTGAAAATTAGATGTTAGTATTGCACCGTAATATCCACTCAGTTCAGGGTCAGACGGCTGTCCCAAGTTTTGTTTCTACCTTGAACTTGCAGAAATATAGTTGCATCTGGGTAATGATAACACTACCTAGAGGGCACAGGACCATTCCTTCCACTTCTGCTGATAGCACGTGCACATGCATGCATGCCACATGTACACAGATACCCCTAGGAAGTCTCATGAAGGATATACTGTTTTGCTGCTAGATTGCCTGATCCATGGATATCCATGCTAACAATACATAATAATACCCTCTGCTACTTACAGAGCACTTTTGAATTCATCATTTGATTTGGTTTTCAGAAAACTAACGTGGATGCGGTAGATTTTATTACCTCTCTTTTACTAATGAGGAACCTCCTTAAAGAAGCACTATAACTTAACTCGAAGACGTTGCTGTCGTGTGATAGAAAGCAATATTGTATAAAGGCCTAGTTTTATATTTTATAAAATCAAAGGGAAATCCTTTATTACAAGTTCTACCTCAATAAAAAATGAATGAATGAATAAATGAACCAATATATAAAATGAAACAAAACCCTAACAAATAAAACTCTAAAGAGAAATGTCTCCAATAGTCAAGAAGTAGAAACATGGAAATAAATGAATATTTTCTGTTTGTTGCTTCTGTGCCTATGATCAGACTTGGCAAAGGTGCAGGCGGGTCCATAGTAGATGTGCAAGAAATATTTGTTGAATTTAATTAGATTAGCATTCACTAAATAGAAAAACAGCAGAACATCCCTTTATCTGTGAGTACTTTGATATATACTCAGTTTGTATCAAACACAAAATAGGCCAAGGTTGACTACAGTTCCTCACTTTTCTTCAACTAGATCTAGTTGTCTGTTGCAGTAAGTAGGGTCCTCAGGGAACTGCAGGCCAGAAAGTCAGGGTGCTTATCCATCATGTTGACCAGATCATGAGCATTTCACCCCATCCCACTTTTTTTTTAAATTGCCGATTGTATTTTTTACTGTTGTCTTCACAAGAATGAGGAGAAAACAGAACACTTGTGGATGGACTCGAGAGTCCCTCCCAGGCAGGGCTCCTGGGCAGGGAGTGTAGTTTCAGGTAACACGGGTCATGCCGCCATGTGGCCCGCCCTGTGGGCACAGCACCACATCCTCATCTTTCCTCAGTACCTTGTTAACTGAACTCCTCCACCATCTGAGTCTGAGAATCTTGGAGTTTTTGCCCTCTTCATTTTTTTTTAAAGTCATAATTCTTTTTAGTTGATTTTTTTCCCCTGTTGACCATGCTGCTTTTAATTTAACTTCTAAGTCTTCAGAAGCCCAATGGCTGTTTTCCTTCTTACTGACTAATGTGTGTCATGTACAATTTTTGCATAAAAAGTATCTAGTATAGTTTGTCATTTAACCTTTGCAGGTCCTTTCTACGTTCTTTCCTGATAACTTTTCGTTGGATACTACTATTCTTTTAAATTCACGTAGACCATTTAAGATCCCAGGCCTCAAATTCTCCTCTCTTTCGGCAAGCTGATTAAGTTGGTTCTCTCTTAACTTTTGGCCTGGTTTGGCCTTTAGCAGATGAGGCAAGATGAGCACCCTCCATCCTTCCTATTTATCGTGGCTAATCTCGAATAGGGTTTGGCACAGTGAGGAATGGAAAAGCTCCTGATTCAGCAGCCTGTTGACAGGGATTGAGTCCCAGGTTAGCCACTCACTAGCTCTGTTATCTAGGCCAAGTTAATTTCTACAGACCTTGGTTTCCTTGTGTGTAAAGTGAGTTAAATAATGGCCATTTCACACTGTTGAGGGTTAAGACAGTGTAATTAGAAGTGCTTTATAGTGTTGAATGCTGTCATTATTGCAGATACTTTTTCATAGGGAGGTGACTGTTACATATTGAGAGAGTTTATATTATTACCAAATGAAATATGTAGAAAAGGTGGGATATCAGAATTGCCTGAATGAGGAAAGGGATAGGCCATTCTTTTTTTTAATTATTATTTTTAAAATGTAAAAAAATTTTTTCCCAGCTTCATTGAGGTATAATTGACAAATTAAAATTGAATAAATGTACTGTGTACAATGTGATGTTTTTATGATTACCACAAATCAGCTAATTAACCTGTCCATCACCTCACATAGTTATCTGTGTGTGTGTGTGTGTGTGTGTGTGTGTGTGGTGAGAACCTTTAAGATCAGCTCTCCTAACATTTCAAGTACAAGTTATACAATATTGTTAACTGTAGTCACTATGCTGTAATTAGATCCCCAGAATTATTCATCTTATGAGTGAAAGTTTATACTCTTTGAGCAGCAGCTTCCCATTTCTCCTTCACCCACCCACCCAGGCCCTGGCAGCCACCATTCTAATTCTTTGTGTTTCTATGAGCTCAACTTTCTTAGGTTCCACATACGAGTGAGATCATATAGTATTTGTCTTTCTGTGTCTGACTTCATTTAGCATAATGCCCTCAGGGTTCCTCCGTGTTGTTGCAAATGGCAGGATTTCTTTCTTTTTTATGGCTGAATAATTTCCATTGTGTATATATATATATATACCACAATTCCTTTATCCATTCATCCATTGACGGACACTTGGGTTGTTTCCATGTCTTGGCTATTGTGAATAATGCTTCAGTGAACATGGGAGTGCAGATGCCTCTTTGACATACTGATTTTGTTTTCTTCAGATATATACCAGGAAGAGGGATTGATGGGTCCTACGATATTTCTATGTTTAATATTTTGAGGAGCCTCCCTACTGGTTTTCCTTAGTGGCTGTACCAATTTACATTCCTACCAACAGTGCACAAGGGTTCTGCTTTCTTCACAAAGGATAGGCCATTCTTAATCACAGTGCCTCATGGAATGATCAGATCAGTGAGATATCGAGCAAGTGAATGTTAGGGAAATGAAGAGAACTGGCTGAGAAGATTAAAACAAAGGACATGAGTTGGTTTGATTATATGGAGAGGTGGCTTAGAAACTGAGGGTTGGGTTCTCCTGCCACCAAAATGTAATAAAAGGACCGTCACGAAGAGGCTCCTAGTTGGAAACCAGGATGCTGATGATCTTTGGGACTGGATGAATTTGGCATTGCTGGAAAGATAAACATGAAGAGAGGTTGGAAAGTTAATGCAGTCGAGAAATTGACTGGGCCTAGACATGACTGTGTCTGCTAGGAGAAAGTAATGCTGAGTACAGTGCCTGGCACAGAGTAAGTGCTTGTTGAATGAATAAGTGGGTGCAATAAAGATGGCGTAGAGAACCCGTTGCAGAATTGAGGCCGTGTTCTGAGGTTAACTGTCACTCTGCCTTGTGCAAAAGCCAGTCTTCTGAAGGAGAGAATTATTGCATCTGCCCACCAGGTCTGTTAGTGGACCTCTGCAACCTTGGCGGGGGGGCGTCATTGTTTTAGCCCTTACAGAACACCTGCGTTCCTGGCTCAGTGAAGTGAGCTGTGCCTGGTAAGATGCTGCATATAAGCGTTTATTCTTATGTCTCTTTGGTTTCATTTGTAGGCCACTGTTAGTTTAATAAGTTATCCCTATGAAAATGTTTTATTAATAGTTCCATCTTAGGATCTGAAAAGTAGAGCTCCTTCTGTGTTCTTTGGCAGTAAACTAACTAGATGTGTATGTGCAGCAATGGTAATGGTGACTCTGTTAATTCTTTCCTTTGAACCACTACAGGATGGCATTTTGTTTTGATAATGTTGTAACCTATGAGGTCATCATGTCCTCATTTTGTTTTGTGTACCGTGAGTTGACTACACTTTACTTGTCTTGTGGGTCTGTTGTGGTCTCTGGCTTAGACAGCTGCCGTGTAATTTTTGGCTTGAGAAGCCAGTTGAGACACTAGATCTCTATATTCCTGGCTATTTCATGCTGTACATCATGAAACACATCTCCAGTTTAGGTTTCATCAATTTGGAGTGAGAAGCACGGTGACCACAGGTACCATGAACATTCTCAGCCCTTTAAAGCACTTGAGGTCGTCTGATACCAAGATGAACACTATTCCTGGTGGTATTCTCCACAGGCGACTTGGCTTAACTACTATATGGTTTAATGTTTGCATAGTATATTTGTGACTTCAAAGATACACAAAAGTGCTTCAAGAGACTGGTTGTAAAACTACATATGATAAGAAATGCTTCAAGATACTTTACTCAGTAAGTGCTGGAAACTTGTTCTAGTGGGAGGTTTGTGGGTTGGTTGGTATTTGAGGGACAAATTAAAAAGCACACCTGTAAAACTGGGAGATTTAGGTGATAGATTAATTTGACGTTTGCAGCTTAAGTCATTTGGAACTGCTCAAAGTTTAGATGCTTCTGCTGCAGTTATAAATTTGTAGTCACCTTTGTTCTCTCTTCCAGAGATAAAGTGACCAAGGTGTAATTTAAATAGCTACACTCAAAATCTGTCAGAAACTAAAGAAGTCCTGTAAGCTCTCAGATTTCTCCAGTCCCAGCCTTGTGCTAGCCCACTAGACCATGGGGCCTGCATGGAAGATGAAAGTGTAAACATACGAACCTGTGTTTCCTAAGTCAGTGGAATTTTGTGTCTCTTGCTCATATATAGTACAGTATTTCATATTGGTGTGTGCTTGCCGTTCTGATCTGAAAGGACTATTTATATGCAGCCTGTCAGAGGTATGCTTGGTATGAAAACCATGGTGATTTGCCTCACTGGTTTGTTTAAAATTCTCAAGCATATTGCTATACTAACATAGCTTTTATTCACGGAATCTCCTTTACAGTGTGGGGAAGGGGGAATGACCATGTGGTGAATGAAGTAAATATGTTGGACTTGATCCTCATAGCAAGAAAGGCCTGTAATGTTTATGTTAAAAGGTGATCCTGTGTTCCTTCGGCTTGGCAGAAGGCCTGGATGTATAATGAGGTATGAACATATGTCAGATCCTGTGTCTCGCAAGAACCTGGTGTTGTAACACTTGAGTTCTATTTATTGAAATGATGACATGCTGTAATTGGTGCATCGATGCTCTGCACACCAGGTGCACATCTGCGTGAGAGGTTGTTGGGAAAGTGGCTATTGGACCATTAACTCCAGATTTCCTGACTTTTGTGTGATTAAATTATCAAACCCAATGTGGAATTAAACCAATATCAAAAGCAAGTGAAAAAAAATTGCTTTCCGAAAGGAAAAATGGCATGTCAGCGGTCCTAGGGAATTTACTTGTAATCCTTTGGTCTGATTTGGATTCATTCATTTTCTCTAGTTTTATTCTGATAAATAAAGCATTTCATATGCTGAAATAAACTGTAAGACAGCATCCACAGTGAAGACTGTTCTTGATACCTGCTGAAAACCTCCACATGTGCTTGGATTGGGTCCAAGCAGAACCGATCATGAGCTTGCCTGTATGTCATCCTTAAAACAGTTTCCCATTCCTCCCAATTTTTCTTGGGAATATGTTCTTATTCCTAGAAGAGTCCAAGTGCAAAATCATTTTTGTTTATTTTTAATAAAGAAGAAGAAAGAAGCCATGGTTGGTGAAGATGAGATTCCGTATTCTCATCTAGTCACTTAAATAAAGTGGAATATGAAAGCGTTTTCTGTAGAAACTTGGGAAATTCTTTCTGATGGACTCTTCCTCCTCTTGCTTCTTGAGCAATGCAGTCTTAATGTAATGATATGAGAGGAGCAAGTCAGACTTGGCATGTTGCTGATAGGCAGTCTTACAATTAAGCTGATTAAGTCTTAAATTGGTCAGTTTTCCAGCTTTGATGTTAGAGCATTTAATAGGATATAATTTTATAAGTTTCTTCTGTCTAAAGGAGCCTGAGAGTATGATGAAGGAAACCCTTTTGTAAAACTAAAAGGTGAGCTTAGTGTAACCACCTGCCTGTCAACTCTGCGTGTCTCTAAATGGGGCAGGCATTGCTGCTGGGCTCAGGTGTCCCGAGATGCAGTTTTATCCACTTGAAAACCCTTATGTGTTCAGCTCAATTAGATTAATTACCATCCTCACCAGGATTCACAATGCTTTGCAATTCATCTGCAGTAACTAAATGTTAGTTTTGTAAGTAAAAGGTACTATTATTGGCCTCTAAAGGGCTATGGTTTCTTTAAAACTTATAGAAAGGAGTTTAAACAACCATTGTTAACCAAGATGGAATATGGGTTAGCAAATTTGTCTTCAAGCTGGGTTTTCTACTGGCTGTGAGACTTTTGCATTTAGAAGAGAGTTCTGTTTGTCTTCTAACTCTGTATCATTTACTTTTGATGTCTCCAAAAGTAATTCTGGTTGTGTCATAATATAACATGCTGTTTACTATATCTCCTAGAGTTAATATGTATTTTAAATACTCTTGGTTTCCAGACAGAAATCATTGAGCTGAACCCAAGCTACTGTCTGTTGAGAGTTTACATAGAAATAATCCACCTTGGATGAGACATGGGATTATCATCAAGGTTGAGCAAAGTCAAGGAAAGACAGAGTCCTCTCTCCTGAGCTGCCTTAAGGTTAAGCCGTATTCTGATGTACAATAAAGGAAGACCAGGCACTGTTTGCACTCTTAAGTGATCACACTTAATCTTATAATCTTCCCTCCTCCACCCCCTCATCCATGCCCATGGGAAGAGAAAAAACCCAAGTTGTGATTAAGATAATTATTTATAGGGTTAGACACTGTGAACCTAATCCTTTCCAGAATTCTCATGTTGTAGGAATTCTCGCTTACTAACCTTTGTACAGAAATGGATAAAGTAAGAGGGAGATGGGGAACCACAGTTCAAGCAAGACTAATTCAGGCCACATCTGGCAGGATTGGGGCACAGGTTTGCTGTAATAACAATGATAATGATAACGTTATCCATGTATTTATCTAAGTGTCTAATTGTTTAGTAATTTTCACATTTCTTATTTTGTGTGTTCCTTACATAACAGAGAGAGGTAAGGGCAGGTCATTAAATGCTGTTTATTTAGTCAGTAAGTATCTATTCAGTGCCTACTGTTGGCCAGCCCCTGTTCTAGATAGGGATACAGTGGGGAACAAAACAATAAATGCCTGCTTTCATGGAATTTATGTATTAGCTGTGGTGAGACCATGAATCAGTGAAGTGAGTGAAATACAAGTTATGTTGGGAAGTGAAGCAGCGGTGGAGAAAAGTAAGACAAGGAAAGAGGGAGAGAGGGAGTGTGGGACTGTCCTAGGATGGGGTCCTGAGGTGGGCCCCTGCCTGGTGTGTTTGAGGAGCTGCAAGGAGGCCGGTGGGGCTGGAGTGAGTGAGGAGGAGGCAGTGGGAGACGAGGCGGGGTGGGTGCGCACGCAGGCCAGCGCAGGGACTTGCGCATTTACTCTGTGGGCGCTGGGGGGCCATGGGGTGTTGAGCAGGGGAGTGGCACGATGGACGGGAGCTTTCATCGTCTCGCTCTGGCTGCTGTGTTGAAGGAGGCAGAAGGGGAACAGGGCAGAAGCAGGGAGAGTGACGAGGAGGGCATCTGGGTCTTCCAGTAAGGAGATGCTGGTCCTGGGCCGGGTGGCAGCCGTGAAGGTGGGTGGGAGTGGTCGAATTCTGGGTATATTTTTAGAGGTAGGTTTGGTTTGGGCATGAGAGAAAGAAGTCAAGGATGACTCCAGATGGTTTGACCTGAGCAACTGGTTATTCACTGTGGGGAGGGTGACCTGCAGGAGCCAGCTTCGGAGGGGTGTGTGTTGTGGCCTTGTTACGAGATGCCTAGTAGACTTCCAAGGGGCAGTTCTCCACTGGACAATTTTTGATACTCAAGTCTGGAGTTCAGGGGAGAGGTCAGGACTGAAGGTAGGCATTTGGGAATGTTTGGCTAGAAAGCAATAGCCTGGATGAGATCCAGGAACCCATAAAAGGAGACCAGGAAGGAGGTAGGAAAGGCCGGGAAGGGGCGAGCTGGAAGCCAAAGCAGCGTGCTCCAAGGAGGAGGCCGAGGGAGTGATCATCCCTAGGAAGCGTTGCCAGTGGGTCAGAAACGGTTGTATCAGTCAGTCATAAGCTGAGGCCTGAGATACATGACTTTGAGGCCCAAAGTCCATGGCTGGGAAATAGGTAGGCCGGGGCTCAAAGTCAAGTTCACTTCCTTTCTGCCATGAGAGTCACCTGGCTGTGCCTGACCTTTGTGGGCTGTTTTATGTCATCACGTGCTTCTTGCTCGGAGGTGGTATCATAACTATTAGCACTAGTTCCAGTATTCCAGCAGCAGTATCCCATGCTTTTGTTTTTTAGTATGAATGAAAATTTTGGTTTTCCCTATCTTTGCTGTAGCTATAGAATGTGTATGTTCATTATAGAAAAATTAGAAAAACAGATAAGCAAAAGGAAAAAAGAGCAAAAGCAGTTAATCATAATCACACCACTCAGAAATGACCATGCTCACACATTAATATGTGTCCTCCCAGACTTTTTTCTAAGCGTATATGTAGGCATATGTAGTTTTTCAAAAAATTATTTATAATAAATATTGTATAACCTTTTCACCAACAATATGAGTATCTGACATGGTGTATATATTATTTTTTAATATATATATTTTAAATGGTACCTGGGTGTCTAATATATAATTTGTCAAGGACGTGGTGATAAGTACTCTGGGGATCATTCAGTGGGAATTAACCCAGAAATAGGAGAGTGATAATAGTGGGAACGGTTTATATTCATTGAGCCTTCGCATATGCTAGGCACTGTTGCCAAGTGTTTTATCCACAATATGCCATTTAATTCTCACAGGAGTCCTATGAGGTAGGTACTGCCACCATCTCTGCTTTTGTAGTTGAGACTCTTAAGAAGTAAAGACACTCGCTCATGGTTATGAGGCAGTGAGTGTTGGAGCTGGGATGGATTTGGACCAGTCTTGCTCTGGGGCCCCAGCATTCTCCATTCTCCATGCCTTATCTCTTACTGTGTTTTCATATTTGACCCAGGCTAAGCTATCCTGCCAGCTGCCTGCCTCCCCGTTGCCGTCATGGGGGCACTGGGCAGGCAGGTTGGTGGCACATGCCGAGCACATTGCTTGCCAACCAGGGCAGCACCCCCCCCCCCACGAGCGCTAAGACATATCACTGAGGTGCCATTTGTTCATCTGTGGGTCATAAGATAACGTTTAGAAAATCAGGGCTTTATCCCTTTAGGTCAGGGATGGGGAACTTGTGGCCTTAAGGCCACATGTGGCCTTTTAGGTCCTTAAGTGCAGCCTTTTGACTAAATCCAAATTTTAAAGAACAAATCCTTTTATTTTTATTAATACACTTTTGTTTGTCTTTTATATTTTTATTTCATTTTTAAAATGAATGCATGTAAAATGCCAAAGAATAAAATAAGTTTCAACAAAATAATCCTCCCAGATTGACCAGAACAATTAGGACGTTAGTAAGCCACAAGGGCTAAATTGACAGCTGATATGCTCATGCTTTAGTTCTAACTTCCCTGGTCAGTCACTGCTACCTACCGCCTGAGGCTGGTTGGCGAGTGTTTATGGGGGTTGAGTATGCCAGTCTGTTATCAGCTTTGACAATGGTACACTGTGTTTCTGTTTAAAGTGGAATTTTGAATAGTTGCACAGCTCTACAGTATTTTTTAATTCTGTCTGCTTAACAGCCCATCATGTCAAAGAAGACTAAGAGAATGCTGAAGGAAGAAAACAGAGTTTTTAATGGTGATTGGTGATTGCAATGTTATCTTGTTTCTGCTAAAGATAAGATGATTTGCTTGCTTGGTGATACTGCAATATCAATGTTAAAGAGATTCAGTGCTCATCAGCATTGGAACACTCATAAGGACCACAAATATTTTAAATTAGATGAACAGGCACAAAAGGTTGTATTGCAGAAATTAAAAAATTAAAAGCAAAAGCAAAGACAATTCTTCCAGGCAGCAATTAGACCTGGAAATAATACCACTGAAGCAACTTATAAAATAGATTATATATTGGGGAGAAAAAGGGAAGCCAATCAGTGATGTAGAAATTGTGAAAGAATGCATTGTCAAAGTTGTAGGATGTTTAGACTCTGATAACATTTGAAGGTATAAACAAATGCCTCGTTCAAGGAGAACCATAACTGATCAGCAGCATGAATTACCCTTCAACTTAACAGAACAACTTCATGCAAAACTTCAAAAGGAAAATATATATTATTCATTCACTTTGGATGAATCGACTGATACTACTGACTCTGCGCAGGTTTTATACTTCATTCAGGTCAAGATTTTGCTGTGAAGAGTTACTTGCTTTGGGCTCTCTTGTGAACAGAACTTGGGGCATAGGTATCTTCAACAACTTTCAAGATAAATGTCATGAAGTTGGACTGAATTTGGTAAATTTAGTGAATGTATGTATATACAGTGCCCCTTCCATGACTGGAAAACGTGAAGGGTTTATTGCACAGATAAAAATGTATTAACAGACATAGATGCTGAAAAATCTCTGTGCTAAAGCTTTCTATTCTTAGTGATTCTTTGCAACAGGTTATAAGCATTTTTAACTACATTTGTGCAAATGCAACATGGCATCAACAGCATCATTAACACATTGAAGTTGAACAATGAGTTATTCAGTATGGCTTTGCCGTATCATTCTAATGTGCGTTGGCTATTGCAGGGATAGGTGTTAGCCAAAATTTTAGTTCTCTGAAAACAGATAGCTGAATTTTATGAAGACCAGAATCAGCAACGTGAATTACGGAAAGAAGATTTCTGTAGGAATGCAGCATTTCTGTGTGATATCATGTCAAATCAAAATGACTTGAATATTTCTTTGCAAGGTAAAACTAAGTCTACATATGATATCTGGCAAAAAATCCAAGCATTGTGAAACAAGCTACCTTTTTCCAAAACACTTCTTCAAAAGGAA
The DNA here is from genome assembly GCA_963574885.1 of Lepilemur ruficaudatus. Classification (NCBI taxonomy): domain Eukaryota; kingdom Metazoa; phylum Chordata; class Mammalia; order Primates; family Lepilemuridae; genus Lepilemur; species Lepilemur ruficaudatus. The sequence goes on from CAUYRT010072756.1 coordinate 16,516, forward strand.
ATTTCAGATGAACATTTCCCCAGTTAGCAAAGGTCATTGAGGAGCAATGTGATGTATGCAAATCATTTGAAAAATGCACAGCTATTATAGACCTATTAATCAGAGAATACAATGCTAGGTTCACTGACTTAGAATCATGACATCACACTCAAATTAGCATGTCAGCCTCACCTAGTTGATATCAACAAGGCACCTAACTACAGATGGAACTGATTGAGCTCTCAGTAAATGACATTTTAAAGTCATTGTTTGATGCTAAGAAAGATCCTATTGAAATACGGAAAAATGCAATAGAACACCCACGCCTTCGGCAACATGCCCGAAAATGCTTTCTTGCTTTTCAATCACTTATTGCTGCAAATCCACATTCTCCTACCTAACCCGAATCAAGATGCCCTTCAGGTCACAAATGACTGATACCATCTAGAGGATCAGCTGAAACTGTGGACCTCCATGCTGCAACCAAATATTCAAATGCTTTCCAACAAAAAGCAGACCCAACAAAGTCGTTAAAAGTTTAGTTAACTTTAAAATTATCAAATAGTTTTCATTTTTTGAAATTATTAAATACATAGCAGATAGATTTTTACAAAATAATGTACAATTTTAAGTATATCTAATTGAAGTTTCTTGAATGTGGCCTTATTTGATTACAGCTCAATTAATTCAGCCTCCCAACATGAAAAGGTTCCCCATTCCTGGTCTAGATGTACTCTGTTAAAAACAAAAAGTTCTACATTTAAAAAGGTCTCTGGTCATGTTGACCCTTTTAAGCTAAGGAGAAAAAAGTGACATTTCCCCCAAGCAGTTAAATTTACATTTGTTTTTTACAGATTCTCAAATACACCAGGCACACACTTTAAGTGAGCTTAAACTTTAAATGTGTAAGTATCTTTTGTGATCCCTTTCAAACCTTCTTGTGCACCTTCATCTTGTTGGACATTCTTGTGATGGAGTCAACATGATGTGTAACGTATTAATACATGTAAATGAATAACATATAACACATAAATATAACTGTGTCTGTAATGCAGCTGTGCCTAGTATGTGGCATGCAGTAATAAAATGTTGAAAAGCTGTAGTGGCATAAAAAGCAGATTAATTGTGTTTGAAATCATAGTTGTGGTGTTATATGCAAAATTAACATGGCACAGTAAGGATGAACTGCGAACCTCTTGTATTTCCAGTGCCCTTGTTATCTGTGAAGTTGGAGCAGTTGACTGGTTACTTCATTATGTCTCTAAACATGGTTTAAAGCAAAACTGCAAATGCAAACTTCCATACAAATCACTATGGTATTGTTTTCTTTTCAGGTGTTTAGATTACAGGATCTATAAATAACTCCTACCACCAGCTCACTGTTAGATTAAGTGAGAGTTTTATCTTTATCCAAAGTAGGCGAGTGCTGTGTAAGGTTTTGGTTTGCTCGTTCCAGTTTTTAACCCAACACGAAACACAGTGTTGATACACAGATGCCTCAGACCTGTTTCTTGGTGGTCCTATAATCACTTACCACAGACTCGATCTAGCATTCTCCTGATTCTTCTTTTCCAGACAGACCTGTGCTTCACAGAACATTGGCAGGAGATTTTAAAAGCAGTGTGTGCGGGTGACAGCTTTGTGCTTCTGTTTCCTTTTCCTTTCTTACACTCCTCTACGTTTGTGTCTAGGATGATCGGAGTATGAAGGCACTTCTGTGGTGGGTTAAGCTGAGCCTTTTCCTAAGAAATTAATTATGCTGCTTAGAGAGCCTTAACCTATGGGACAGTAAATTAAAGTAAACTTGCCAAAGTTTGAGGAATTGTCTGGGACATAACTTCCATGTACCTGTCCATAAGCAGAAGCCTCCTCATCAAGTAAGGAATATATCTTATTATGTATACATAAGTTCTCCCTGAACAGTCAACAGTTTCAGAAAGAAAACATTTTTTCAAGTGGATTTGGCGTGGTTTACTTTACAGAAATTTTAGGCAAGCTCAGAGATGCTAATCCAAAACCCAGAGTTTGTGGAAGGATTGTGGTTTATAAAAATGCTCTTATGTGTTGTTTTAGAAATCCTGGTTTATAGTTTATTTTGAACTTGATTTATGATCAGAAGTATTACTCTCATTTATTAAAGCTGATGGGTTTCTCCACCCATCTTCTCTTCCAAACTTGTGTCTTTTTCCTTTTTAATAAATTTGGGAGTATGGAACACACTGTCCATTTCTCTTCCTTCCAGCATTGGATTTCAGACTAATTAACAGAGTGAAACGAGCATCTTTCAAAAACTTGACTTTAAGTACTTGGATATATATCATCAGAACCACTAAAAAGAACACGATGTTTAGTGCATGTCTCCTCTCTTAATGAGCACAGAAACTTCCCTTGGCTGTTCCCAAAATTGAGATGAGCCAAGAATTGCTACAAGCACTGAAATCTTGGGGACTTAAAGGGCTATATGTATATATTTGTAGGAAAGTGAGGACCCCTTCTTATTCATCAGTTCTATTTTTGTTACTGGGTAACTTTTAAAAATATGTTAAAAAGCTGTTCTGTTCTGCATACTCCCTCTCCCCCATCTTGGTGAAGTTCCAAAGCTTAGAAGATTTAACCTTTCTAAACTGGAATTTATTAGCTGTAAAAAATGCTTTTTAGTCTCGCTGGAAGTTGTGAAGAGACAGTGAAAATTTCATAGAATTTTATTGCGGCAGCCTGAATACAAGTTAAAAAAAAGTCCCAAATGCTAAGGAGCATTGATATTGGGGATGGAGATGTGGCTGACTATAGGATAAAAGGTAAGATAATGGACATTTGGACAAAGTGCACTATACTCTTTGAAAAGAAGAGGAAGGTTTCCATTTCATAATACAAAGAATCTACACATTATTCTAAGCCATGTTGGCCAAGACGTCAGCAATAACAGAAAGTCCCAGGAAAGGGGGGTTGGCAGCCCTCTGTCCTAGTCCGGACTTCATCCTGTTGCTTATTAGGAAAAGGTAGGTAGCTCATGGCTGACAGTTATGGCCCCAGAGAGGGAGGACACTTAGTTCAGAACATTTTGCTTTGTTTTGTGAATAATTCCAGAATAGGAGCTTGGAACAATTAGTGGACTTTCCTTCATGGACTTGCTTGTTGCACTGGAGGATGTAATCATTCTGTTGTGTCTTCCTGATGACAGTGTGTCAGGCACCATGCTTAGCACAGCGCCTGGCATGTCGTCAGCGTACAGTAAGTGCTAGTGGTTGCCATTATCGTCATTAGTCATCTGTTACCATCACATGCTTACTCATGAATCTAGCATTCCACCATCCTTAGTGGAATACATGAAGCCTCCCAGAGGCATCGGCGTTAAAAGGAACTAGGATCGAGATGCACTTTAGTGAAAGGAGACCCTGAAATAAAAAGTGGACACTATTCTATTCTGGAATAGAATTTACATTCTGATGGGGAGCTTATGGTTGAGTAGTGTTGATTTGCTAATGCCACTTGGTAGATACTGAGCACCTTCTACGAGCCAGGCAGTTGGCTAGGTGCTGAATGTGTAAAGATGAGGAAGACGTACCTGGTCCCTGTACTCAGGGATTATCTTAATTCAGGCTGTTATAACAAAATACCATAGATTGGGTGGCTTACACAACAAACACTTCTCATGGTTCTGGAGGCTGAGGAGTCTAAGATCAAGGGGCCAGCCAGTTTGGTTCCTGTTGAGGGCTGCTGCTTCCTGGTTTGTGGATGGCTGCCTTTTTGCTCTGTCTTCACATGGTGGAGAGAGAAGCGGGGAGAAGAAAAGCTCTCTGGTGTCTCTTCTTATTAATAGAAGGGCACTAATCCTATCCTGAGAGCGCCACCCTTTTGACCTAAGGCTTCTACCCCCTAAAGGCTTTACCTCCAAATATCGAAGATTATAGCTTCAGTATATGAATCTGGGGGAACATACACATTGAGTCCACAGCAGGGAGCTGAAGTTTTCTTGGGGCTAGAGAGAAGTAAAGAGGCATTTGCCTTGCTGAGTGGTCACAGAGTACAGGTTTCCCATCTTTAGCCCACCCTCCCTGTATCCTTCCTGCCCTGGGATCCTCTGGGATTGTGTTATGACTCTCTGACTTGCCTTGACCTTGGTCTTTGCTCAAAAGCACTGTCCCCAGGCCCGTGCCAGGTAGCATCCCGTCCCCTACAGGCTGGCCTTCTAAGCCCAGAGTCTCACAGATCTACCTCTGCCCCGAGACCCAGCCTCAGGGACGTCACCCAGGAGAGAAGTTAGAAGGGGCCGACAGCACCCTTATGGGCCTCTCTTAACTGAGCCTTATGGGCCTCTCTTAACTGAATCCTTTCACAACTTACTGGCTCATAAAACCGGTGTTTTACTTAAAAAATAGTTGTTAATGGCCTATGAATGTTAGGCTAAGGCACTATCAAGAAAAATTAGTCTTTCCTTGCATTTGGCAAATGAAAATACAGCCTAAGCAAATGTGTATTCTGTTTCATTTAAAAAGAAAAAAGAATACTGTTTGATTTCATGGCAATAAGGCAGAAACACACTGCCTTAACCTTGGTTTTTAACCTAATTGTTTGTTAAATGACATAATAGAAAATCTGCTGCTTCTTAGATAAGGGGTTGAAAATAGAAGAAACAGAGCATCCCCACCCAAATGTCAAATGTAGAGTTTGTCAATGCTTTCATTCAGCCATGTCGTGTGTTTCTTGACAGTCATGCGGCTGCTGCCCATGCAGTGTCCTGTCAGGGAGCAGTTGTGTGGCCGTGAAAGGACCCCGGAGCTGGTGGCAGGGAAGCCGGGTGCACGTCCCCTCTTGCCGCCCAGTGGGTTGCGTGGACTTGAACACGTGCACGTCATCTGTCCGTGTCTCAGATTCTTCCTAGAAAATGTGATGCCTGGACTGGATTTTTGGTTTATATTGTTCTTACTACTAGGATTCTTTAATTTACAAAAGAGCTTGGGGATTTCACTACAAAATGTCTAGAATCCTAGCATTGCTCAAATATAAATGTTCTCTCAAAATCTGAACCTTCCAGTGTGTTCTCTCCCAGTATTTTTTTCCTAGTTAAAAATTCAAATTTCATTTTTAACTTACTGCAGTAAGCAGAGGAAAAGAAGAGTGTTTTCAGACGACACCCTTTTATATTCAAGTGCCCAGCCATTTTTGTGCATCAACAAAATCATATTGTGAAAGTTTCATTTTTAGCCCGCACATCTGTTGATTTCACAGATAAGTCACTCTAATGAAGAAGGCTGGGGGTTAGACCCAATGCTACTGTTAATTCATTTTTCTAACAGGGAGCTGATGAGACACATTCATGGGACCAGCCGCCATGTTGGTTTCCTCACGTTCCCAGGCATGGGACACCTTTTCTGTGCAGCTCTCTTCTAGGAAATATCCTCTGCTCTAGGCCACTAGTCTCTCCTCCTGCTCAGCCTGTTTGTCTGTGATAATCCATCAGATTGTCCCTTTGTTAAAAGTCACATAATGATTAATTTCCTTTAAGATGCATGTGGCTGTGTGTATTGCTAATCTTTTCCCACCTGAGTGTCTCCTTGGTATTTGGTTTGCATCCTTGTGTATCTGTTTCTCATCATCATCAAGTTTTTGCACGTGGGTATGTGTGGGCTTCTCCAGCTACTCAGTGAGTGCTTTGGAATGGGAGCATGGATGCGTGGAGGAACGATCATGGCTTGACTGGATGCCTGGCTTCAGAGAGACCCATTGCTGCAAGTGGAAAAGTAACTCATAACATGTATACTTTTTAGAGTGGGCCAATGTTTACCAAAAATATGGCATTATTACTGTAATTGTTACTGTGTGTGTTTTTGTGGTATTCTTTTATAATGGCTTGCCAATATTTCCATTTCTTCCCCCTTCTGTGCACACAGTAGGAGCACACATCTCAGCCCCTTGGCTGGCGTTGGGTTATTTGATTGGTTCGGGTAATTGGTTGTATCAAGTGAGCTGAGTCCATATGATTGGTTCTGGCCAGTGAGTTCTCAGTAGGAAATGACATATGCCACCTCTGGGCCAGAGCATGTAATTGCTGATGCGAGGGTCTCTGGGGTCCCCTTGCCCTTCTGGCATGGTGACCGACAACTCTGATGTCTGATCAGTTCACCTGGATCTCGAAATGATGACAATAAATAGGGTCCTTGATCCCACCAACCCCCAGTGGACAATTAGTGTGAGCAAGTGTTAAACCAGTGTTGTTTTAAGGCCCTGGGATTTGGAGTTGTTTCCTCAGCAGAACTTAGCCTGTCCTGAACATACAGCACTCTGTTCTCCACTAGGAGATTATAATGTGCATTTTGTTATATAGTGCAGCATACTATTTAGTAGTTAGGAGCCCGAACTCAGAACCGGAATGCCTGGGTTTGATTCCCGGCTCTGCTGCTTTTAGTTGTGTGACCTTAGGCAAAGTGTTCACTTCTGTGTACTTCAGTTTCCTCATGTATAATTGGGGATTTAATAACAGTACCAGTGTTACGGAATGGGCTTGAGAATTTAATGAGTTAAGAATATCTGTCAGGAGGCTTGGGCTTCTTGAGTAAAATCAATACATCTGCCAAAGAGCTGTGGAAGGACTTAAGGCTTTGCCCATCTCCAGGCAGGAAGGTGTGAACCCTCAAATGAGGTCTGTGAAGCAGGTCGGTGACGGGCAGGCCGGTGACTTGGAGCCGACTTCCTACCTACATCGGAAACTCTTCGAATCCTTCTTAGGGAGGGCTGACTGCGAGTCTGGGGCCAGGTGCGCCATGCGGGAAGCGTGTAGAGTCCTGGGCGTGGTTAAGGAAAGTTGCTCTGTGGGCACCGAGAGTGGTGGAATTTCTGAGATCTGCTTCCTTCCTGTCATCACCCCACTCCTACCTGCAAATGACCTCCTGGACTGGAGCAAGGCCTGTGGCCGCTTTCTTCATTTCCAGCTCCCTGAGCCTTCCCTCTTCCTTCAGCTACCTGAAACCCCACCTCGTCCCAGAGGCATTCCTCTCTGATCATTAGACAAGTCTGATTTCTTCTCGCCCCACCCTTTATAAACATCCAGCTAATAGAACGCTTATTTTTTTACCTCAGGACAAAATGTAGGTACACTCACTTAAGTTAATGTACCTGTGTTGTTTGTTCCATTGTTGTCAATGTGTGTGACTTCATCTATTTTAGGAAACAAGCTCTGAGGCAGGAATTTGGCTTAACTCATTTATACAGGGCTTAGTAAAATGCTCTGTGGAATTAGAGACACCTAATAAATGCTTTAGACTTTTGAATGATGCTGTAATCATTTTAATGGAGGCTGATGTTGTGTGTGTTTAAACAAATGGCATGCTTTCCAGCAACATTCTGGCAAATTAGCAGCTTCTAAATTAAAAAAAAAAAGTCTGTACTTAGAAAATGAATTTTGTAAACTGTGGTAACATGCAGTTATGTATTGCTGAGCTGATTTAAGCAGAGGCTGAAATGCAGTGGTGGAAGCCAAGATTTAATTTTTTGCAATATTTGTTTGTTTTCTGAAAAGTTGGTTGGCATTTCAGGGGTTGGGTGGGAAAGGGGGTTAATTTAAAGGCATTATTGTGAATTTAATGCACGTTTTAAAGAGTTAGTTAAAAACCCTTTATATTAGCTTAGCAGATGTGATTTGGCACCACCTCGTCCCACACATGTGCCCTTTTCATTAGGAATGTGTGCCTGATGTGGTGCAGATGGTATTGAAGCCACTTGGTAATATTTTCCACAACCTGTTTTTAGTAATTAGGCTTGAGTTTTGCTGGTTCAAAATACTTGACGTCTTTTGGCAACTTTGTAAAGCAAGGAACTTGAAATGTGGCCAGTGTACCAGCAGAGGGCAGTGTGAGCCAGTGTTTCGTTTGCAGTCAGCCTACTGCTGTTGTGTCCACACCCCAGAGCTAGAATGTTCTCGTCAGTTTGTTGGAGAGGATGTGATTTGAGAATTTTTTAAAAAAATTAATTGAAAATCACCAAGTTTTAAAGTCATCTTTTATTGACCATCTTCTGATAAGAAAATCAATTATCCAGATTTGAGCTGCAGTTTTATATTATGAATTTATTTTTTATTTATTCCTCTATCAGCAAATGTGCATGAATGGCTATGTGAAAGGTGTAGTGCTTATGTAAATCATTTTACTAATGCCCTTAAAAGGTGTAATATTTAATTTGGTGATGGATGTTTTTCCTTCGCTCAGTAGTAGATAGTGAATTTGTCATTATGTCTATGAGGGTTTCAGTTATTTTTATGACAAGGGGGTAAAGGAAAGGTCATTTCCGGGTTGTACAGTCCAGCCAAGTGTCCATGACCTTCAGAGAGTAACACCAACAGGCTGCCTCTCGTTATATTTCACTGTGCTTTATAACCAGCAGTGTTGCATTGTACTCATAATTTTTCCCTCACCACAGAACTCCTCGGCCAACCCCGCTCTACTGCCCCCTCTTTCCCTTCATTCCTGTTTTCTCCAACTCCAAGAGCAGACACAGGCCCTGCCTCCCCTTCTCTCTTTGCAGCCGCCTCCCTGTGTGTCCTGCTCACCCCTCTCCCTTTCAGAGTCTCCCATCTCCCGCTATTCTTGCTGTGTTACGGACTGAGTGTTTGTGTCCCCCTAAAATTCATGCACTGAAGCTCTAACCCCAGTGTGTTTGGAGATGGAGCCTGTGAGGAGGTGACGAAGGTCAAATGAAGTCATAAGGGTAGGTAGGGCCACAGTCCGATAGGGCTAGTGCCCATATAAGAAGAGGAAGAGACGGCAGAGCTCTGCCTCTCTCTCCCAGCCACGTGCGGACGTGACAAGAAGGCTTTGGGCTGTAAGTCAGGAAGAGAGGCCTCACCAGAAATCGCCCTGATGGACCCTTGATCTGGGACTTCTGTCCTCCAGAGGTGTTTCTGTTGTTCAGGCCACCCAGTCCGTGGTGTTTTGTTACGGCAACCTAAGCTGACAGTGATACCCTCTTATTATTTTACGGGGATTCGCGGTTCAGAGAGGGGACCATGATTGCACCTTGGAAGGCAGCAGAGGCTCCGCTCAAAGAACAGGTAGGCCGAGGCTTAGTAGAAAGCCAGGGACTGCTTGAGGTGGGGCTTGCTGAAGCGATCTGAGAGAATGAGCAAGGACTTAGAATGATTGTGGTGCGCTTGATGGGGAGTGAAGAGCGGGACTTGGATGGCACTGAAGAACGGGGGAATGAGATGGGATAGGTTGGGTGGAGCCTTGAAAACTCTTCTCAGCGGTTTGGCTTTGATGCTGTGGGGAACTTCTCAAATTGGGAGATGCCAAACCCTTGGGTGCACGTGGGTCAAGCCAAAGGGTCAGCCAAAGCACAGAACAGAGACTGTGCACCTCTCTGGGGTGCCTGTTTTTCTGGATGGGGCTTCTTTCTTGAAGGGATTTCAGATAGGTTCCAGATATGTTTCCTCTCCTCAGTCTTACTAATGGGGCTTTGGTGGGACAGTCAAAGGCAGTGGAGCAAAGAGGTCATCATTAAAAGACCATGAGCAGAAACACGAAGAAAGGAGAGGTAAAGTTGGTGTCCCTGTGTGGAGGTGGGACGCTTTGAGTCTGCTTGCCCATATTTCCTTCTTCCAGAAATTTCCAAATGCTGTTTGCCTCATGGTTCATTCTTTCCTTGTAGCATTCCTGTAAGACAGGTGGCAGCTTTTCAGCAGATGTTATCTACAGACAGCTTGTTAATGTGTAGGGGGTCACAAACAAGTTAGCTAGATGTGTCAGGACAGAAACCCAGGCCAGCCCGAGCCCCTCCAAGCCCCTCACATTGCCTGGCAGTGGCTTTGCACGTGACAGGCAGAAGGGAGCAGCCCTGAGAGAGTGTTCGGGCCTGGGAGGGTGGTGACTTGGTATTTGGCAAGTCATCCTTGGTTTCTGTCCTGCCACTTGCTAGCTGTGGGACCTTGAGGCTGGCAAGTGTAGCCTCTATTCTGGGTGAACGTTAGGGATTTGTGTTGATGGCCAAGGGAAGAATTGATACTGGGCAGGCAGACAACTATTTGTTTTTAGATTCTTTCTTGATTAGAAAAAAATACAAATGTCTATTGCTGCAGAGGAGATGGAACTTTGACTTCTCCTTGCAAGGATTATGTTGCTGATTTTTGTCTGTTACCATGTTTCATAGTCTTAGCATGTTTTGAACATTTGCACTTTTTCCCACCTCTGCCACATGGGAACATCTATCACTGTCTGAAAGGTATGTGTTTACCTGTGTCTTGCCTTTGCCACACAAGACGTCCCATTAGGGCCAGGACCTTCGTCTTTACTACGGTATCTCCACACTGATGATATGCTTGTAGCACTTGATAAAGATTTGCGAATGAATGTCTGGGATCCTGAAGGGGAAGGAGCAAGTTGTACTACGTGGTGAATGCATCCTCCCCTCCCTGCAGGCTGCTCCCCACGCCCTGGCTCTGTGGTCAGAGATTCATCCTGTAAGGCTTGTCTGGAGGCGCTGCCACACGGGGGCGCCTCCACACTTGGAAAGAAGGGAAACACGGTGGGCAGCACCTGGAGGCAGGCGCGAGTCTGCTGCCTGTGTGTGCTCTGGGCTCAGTGAGCAAAAGTGGAATGTCGCCATGGCGCTCCTGGTCCTTTCCCCTGAATGAGCTGTTTTCTGCTGATTTAGTAACATAACAGAGCGACTCCGTGAACTCACTGCCTGAGAGAACCAACTACATTTTAGCAGCGTGACATGGTCAAAACCAGGAGAAATTTTTAGGAGATTGAAAAGAAGGTTTCTGAGTGGTAACTGATCAAGAATCCAGTTTTGCAGAGAATTAAGTTCGAAGTTATTCAATCAGGAATTTTTTTGTTTGCAATACCAAATTCACTGATTCTAACTGGTGGGGGGAGGTAGGGGGTGACTAAGTCAGACTGAAGTATTGAAACGTCAGAATGAAAGAAGGCATTTAAAAAGATAATGCCCTTTTATGTTCTTCAAATGCACATGGTGACTAAAACCAGGAACACACCTTATAGAAATCCTTCCAGGGACATGTTTTAAGAAATTTAAAATCTGTGAAATAATGTACTGATTATTTGTCTGTGATTGGAAATTTCTAGATAGAAATTTCTGAAAACAGTTCTGTAAAGTAGTTTAAGCAGTCTCCTTTTCTTCACTCTTTTAATTTTTTTCATACTTTTAAAATTGCTTACAACTTTCTGAACGGACAATGTAATAGCAGAGCTCAGCTGAACTATGAATTTTAACTAAGTAGAAGCCAAAATGAGGAGACGTCATTTCTGAAAATGAGATTTCATGCTTTTTCTACTTTGGCACTGGTTGGTATGATTCTTTGCCTTCTTTTCCTGAAATGGATGTTAAAACTTAAGACTATAGCGTCCAGGTTTAAAAAAAGTAATTTGAAACTAATTAAAATTGATAGTTTAAATATAATACTCCTAGCCAATGAGTACTCTTTATATACATGTAAACACAATGTTTATACAATATATAGTGTGTATATTACACAATATCTAATATCCCAAATATGCCCTCAATGAGAGAAAAAAGAAAATATCAAAAAGATTCCCCATATCTTAAGCTTCTTAAAACTGGAGTTTGAATGCTACATACTTGTTTAGTTAAACCATTCTAACAAAGAAAAATTTGCTACGTGGTAGCAACATAGTAGCACCCTTGGACTGCATGAAATGTTACGGCTATGTTGATTTTACAAGGTTTTGACCTATTGGCATAATAAGACAAAAACTGCAAGTCCTTTAAGTTCCATCAAACAGGATTCAAGGACCCACTATAACTTAAACCAAGAGAATATTTTCCAGTTGGGCCATACACACACTGATTACTGTAACAGAGATACGCATGTTAAGTATATTTCTGAATTTTAAAGTCCAAAGTGATAAACAGATTTTACATTAAACAGCTTTCCCTTTGATCTCATTATATATGTACTTAAACTTACATTTAGGTCTTTATTTAGGATTCTTTTTTTTCAGGTTAATATTAAGTTGATTTTAAGAGCATAAAAGAAAGTAAAACCATTTTTCCCCTTTTCTCTAAAAGTGGATTTAATGGGAAACACCTAAATAAAAAAATCTGAACTATTTTAAGAATGTTCTTAGTGGTGAGAATATTATGGTAGCGCATTGAGAGCAAGGGAAAATGCCTCATAAATAGCTAGTTTAACAACTGTGGTTTTAAATAATCGTGAAAAATAACATGACTGTTAGAGGGAAACATTAAATATTCATGAAAATATGGACTTCTATTTGAGACATAATAAAATTGAAGTTCAGGGTGATAGAACAAAGTACATTTTTCAAAAGTATATAAAAGTAAGAATAATGTTATTTCACCTGATAAAATTGGAAAAATAGTAATAATTTTAACTAACTTTTAAATAAAACTACTAAAACAAAAAATATTTTGTGGAATAGAAAAAATTAAGAACTTGACTTAGAAAAGAGGAAGATAAATAGGGGAGGAGGAGGCATGGCTACAAGTCAGGTTCCGGGGCCCAGCCAGGGTCAGTCTGGGCTCCATCATTTACTGGCCTCGTGGTCTTGGGGAAGTTAAGCAGTGAAGCCTCATTCTTCTCCTCTGTTACGGTGGCAGTAATCATTCCTGTTTTAGAGAGTGTTGTGATGTCCAGATGAGATGTTTCAAACACAGAGTAAGTTCTTACTCTTCATATAGACAGAATAGGAAAATGTTAAACGTTAAGAATGCATTGTTACACTAAAATAATCTCCCTTTGGCATGTGATTGGCCTCGAATTATATTAGAAGTTAATTGTAGATTCTTACACCTTGATTTGGTAATGTTTAAAGTTATGAAAAACCGGCTGAGTGTGGTGGCTCATGCCTGTAATCCTAGCACTTTGGGAGGCCAAGGTGGGAGGACGCTTGAGGCCAGGAGTTTAAGACCAGCCTGGGCAACATAGCAAGACTCCCATCTCTGCAAAAATAAAATAAATTAGCCGGGCATGGTGGCACGTACTTGTAATCCTGACTACTCAGGAGGCTGAGACAGGAGGATCACTTGAGCCCAGGAGTTCAAGGTTACAGCAGTCTGTGATGATGCCATTGCATTCCAGCCTGGGTGACAGAGCAAGACCCTGTCTCTAAAGTAAATAAATAAAGTTATGAAAAAGAAGATGAATGGACAAGGTAAGCAGTTATTGAAGAAATTGAGGGAAACCCAATATTAAAATTGCGTTTTGGCTGGACATCAGCATGTTTGATAAGCAGAGAGGTGTATTATTCATGACGAAGATGATGATGATGGTGCTAAGTTAGCATTCATTGAGTTCATGAGGTATGCTAGGCACTGTTAGCACTACACAGTCAGTGTCTTTCTATTTATTTATTTATTTATTTTTGAGACAGAGTCTCACTCTCTTGCCCAGGCTGGAGTGAGTGCCATGGCATCAGCCTAGCTCACCGCAACCTCAAACTCCTGGGCTCAAGCAATCCTTCTGCCTCAGCCTCCCAAGTAGCTGGGACTACAGGCATGCGCCACCATGCCCGGCTAATTTTTTACACATATTTTTGGTTGTCCAATTAATTTCTTTCTATTTTATAGT
>CAUYRT010072758.1:0-33076 GCA_963574885.1 Lepilemur ruficaudatus
CTTGCATCCCTGGAATAAAGCCCACCTGATCATGATGAATTATTTTTTTGATGTGCTGTTGGATTCTATTTGCTAAAATTTTGTTGAGGATTTTTGCATCTATATTCATGAGGGATATTGGTCTGTAATTTTGTTTTTTTGTTGGGTCCTTTCCTGGTTTTGGAATTTAAGAGATGTTCATTTCATAGAATGAATTTGGAAGGGTTCCATTCTTCTCAATGTTATGAAATAATTTCTGAAGAATTGGTATGAGTTCTTCTGTGCATGTTTCGTAAAACTCTGACGTGAAGCCATCAGGTCCCGGGCTTTTCCATTTTGGGAGATTCTTAATTACTGCTCCAATTTCTGAGCTTGTTATTGCTCTGTTTAGAAATTCTGTTACCTTCTGGGTGAACTGAGGAAGGTTGTATGTTTCCAGGAATCTGTCCATTTCCTCCTCGTTATGTAGTTTTTGAGCATACAGTTTTTTATAGTAATCAAAGATAATGTTTCGTATTTCTGTGGTGTCTATTGTGACCTCCCCTTTTTCATTTCTAATTGAGATTACTGGAGTCCTTTCCCTTTGAGTTCTTGTCAGTCTAGCCAGAGGGGTATCAATTTTGTTTATCTTTTCACTATCTTAACATGGACATTTTTGGTGAATACAGGACTTTTTAAAAAACCTTTTCTTCCTAGTTGGAGTTTTTTTGATATCTCCTTGAAGTTTAACTTTGGCTATGGCTTTTAGCAGGAATATCACAGATTCGCCATTGGGTCTCCTCACTGCGCGCATGGGCAGAGTTACAGCATTGACTTGAACCAACACTGGTGACGGTCACCTGCTTGAGAAGGATTCTGTCAGGTTTAACTTCTGTAAGTTTCCTATTTCTCCCTTTTCAACAAATAAGTAATTAATAGGATGACACTATGAGACTGGGCAAATTTTTTTTTTTATTACTCAAATTTTAAGCTCCTAGGGTTTTATTTATTTATTTATATTCATTTAATTTATGTATTTGGCCAGTATAGTAACTATTATTTACCCCAGAAATTACAAGCTTAAGCATCTGTGTGTGAAGTGTGTGAAGCAGCTACCTAATGGGAGTCTTAGTCTTTTTTTTTTTTTCCAAATATTCTCCATATTTTTTTTTCTTTCTTCACTAGTGGCCAAACCGGATTCCCTTTGGAATACATCAGGTCCACTGCTGACTACCTCTACATGTCAATGTCCTCCATTTTGAGGTAGCAGATATATTCTCTTTCTTTCGAATGCCAATCTGACCCATGGAAATACATAATCCATTTACTCATTCATTCAATAATCTTTAAAGTGATAATTTTATTCAGAGTGTTTATATGAAGTAGAATATCAGGGTAACCCTCAGATGCTACCCTCCGGTAAATTGCAAATTATATTAATATATGAACTCTTCCCTCATCTTTCTGTCTACCAAGTCAGACTTAGATTTCTCTTCTTTGGAACTCTCAAATAATGTTCTATCTTGCATATATTTCTTTTTTGTCTATCACTTTAATTGTGATAAAATACACAAAACATAACATTTTCCATCTTGACCATTTTTCAGTGTACAGTTCAGTGGTATTAAATGAATTCATAGTTTTGTGAAGCTATCACTGCCTTCCATCTCCATAACTTTTCATCTTGTAAAACTGAAACTCTATGTCAATAAACACAGAAACCACCATTCTGCTTTCTATGAACTTGACAATTCTAAGTCACCACAGTATCTCAACAATTCTGGTAGGTGCCAGGGAGACAACAGTGAATGAATAAAATATTTACAAATTTATGTGAGAGCAGTTGAGCAATATTTGCTAAAATTAGAAATAAACATATCCTTCAACACAATCTGACTAGCAAAATTTAATCACTGTATCTTAGGATAATTTTAGAAAGATGCCTGACTCTGTACTATTTGTAATAATAAAGTAAAGTTAGCTTTGCGCAATGCCAGTGTTGGAACCAATGATCTGAGGCATGATTATTGCTAAATTAACTTAATGTTTACCCACAGTAGAGGATGATTTAATAAGCTTATGCTAAAAATACAATGATATTATTCTACAGGTAACAATAAGAATGAGTTAGAATTTATTACAAAAGAAAAAGAATGACGTGTATACTACTATTCTACAATGCGAACAGTGTGTGTGTATATCTGCCACGGGTGTTACTTTATCTAAGAGTTTATGTACAAGACTATTAATTATAATTAAGGAAATTAGATGCACAGTCCAAGTGGGGAAAGAGACTTTTACTTATCATGACTTTTACCATTTTTAACATATGGATGCATTAGTATTATTTTTAAAAATAAATAAACATTCAAAATGTAAGATTACTTTTTCATGACTAAAACACGGTGCTGTTTTACTTTGTGCTCTTTTTATTAGGAGTTTTGTGATTAATCCTTTCTAGAATTTGACATGAGATAAAACATGGGAACAAACTTATACAAATCTGCTTTGCTTTTTAAATCTATTACAACAATCCAATCCATGTAAGAAATAAATTTTTCTACCATTGCTGCAAACAAAGAGGGCTTGATAAAGATATGTATTGAGAAGAGGTAGAGAGGAGAGAAGGAGGAATTGGAAGCTCCCTTTCCTAACAGCCACCGGTCACCAAACTCATGTGCGAACTTTTGGAGGATTCTTCCTGCCCTGTCTCCATTCATACAATCTCCTCTTTCCCCTTTTCATTAACATTTTACGAATTAGAATGAGTCTAAAGGAAAAATAAGTAAAACATCTCAGTACAAAGAAATTTCTAAGTATTTGACTCATGATATTTTTCTTAAATTCTTAACTTTGATACAGAAATTTAAATTGAAATATATAATTAAACCACTAGCAGAATAAGCCATTAGCAGAAAGATAGGATTCCTATCTTTCAAATGAATAAACAGGTGGGAGTGAGACATGATTGACAAAAGCCAGAAAGTAACAGGAAGAAATGCAAGAGAAAAACAAAACATAATAAACAGACAATATAGAAAAAGACAAAAAAAATTAATATACAAGTTTTTCATTTTATAAGACTACCAGGAAGCTGATATGTGTGTGTATACACACATACATACGTACATGTTAATATATGTGTGTATAAATATATAAGGATCTTGTAAAAAATCTAGCTCAATCACTTTTATAAATGTAGATGTAAAATTGTGAAATAAAACATTGTCAAGTCTAATCTAGCAAGTCATGATCAATTACAGTGTCATATGGGAATGCAATTTCCTTCTAAAACCATGAAATTTATTCATGTATCCCATAACATTAATGCATTAAAGGAGACCAAAAAACATAAGCTGAATCAGTGTCTTTCAACAGGGACCCCGATTGCAGTTGAGGCAGAAACTTTGGCATTTCTGGCCATGCCCCAGTAAAGGCCAGTAGCATTTTCCTCCACTTTCATACGGTGCTTGAGTGTTTTCTGTGGGAGACTACTATTGCCTTTGATTGAACACTGCAAGTGCACCTGGATGGAGGCTGAGAAGCTTTTGTAAGATCTAAGACCTATTTTTTTAAAGTATTCGTAAGTCAGGAGTCATTGAGTTTGTCTGTTGGAAACGAACAGCAAATATCCTTCTTAAAGATGAAATGATGAGATCCATTGCATTAAAGTCAGAAGCAAGAAAAAGAAGTCTGGTTTTGCTACTAATATTCATTGTTGTTAGGAGTTCACGTCTATGTCAGCATAAATATTGGGAAAAGAGAGAAAAAAGCATGAATGGTACTGGATGTGATTGTCTCCCTGGCAAAAGAAGAGAAATACAAGTATTAAAATAATTGTGTGTGTGTGTGTGTGTGTGTGTGTGTACAAACATGTGTGTGGTCTAAGGAGACAAGGAAGCCAATCGAATATTAATACATAAACAATGTAAGTTTGTCTATAGATCAGCAGTGAATAATTGAAACTGTAATGAAAAGGAAAGTCCCAATTGTAGTACCAAAATACATTTAATATGGAAAAGCAAACAATAATTTTGAAAACCTGTATGAAAAAATATTAAACTTTACTCATGACCATAAAAAAAATTTGGATACATTGAAAAATATTCTATGTTCTTGGATTCTCTCCAAAATTAGTCAAAAGTTTGAAGTAGAACTCCTGTAGATGGAAATTTAGTATGTGGTAAAACTGGCATTTTAATTCAGTGATGATGATAGGGTATATATTAATAAATAATTAAATGAAAAGTTTTAGATCTCAGTGGAGTTTTGCTGTTTACATTTTGACAAAATAATTTTAAAATTTACCAAAAAGTACAAATTATAGAGAGTAGATAAAATAATTTTAAAAGAATAGTAAGCAGTATTTGCCTTCAAAAATGCCAAGTTATGTTATAAAGATATATTAATCATAGCAGTGTGGTGTCTATACACAGGAAAGGACACATATAAAATTCAGAAACATATTAAACTAAAAAGAAGCATTTAGAATATGATCAATATACCATTTCTAATTAGCAGGAAAAGGATATGTCGTTTAAAAATAGCATTAGGTCAATATTTTGAAAGAAACAAAAGTTCTATAGCTATTTTTTTTAATTTTCACCAGAATAAATTTTAGATTTATTTTGTAAATGCTATGCACAATAACATGTACATATTAAAAAGCATTAAATACCATACCGAACTTGCCTGAATAAAACTTAGAATGGAAATGCACACGCAGACACACACGTGCATGCCCACACATACATGTGCACAGGGCTTGAGAAGCCCCTTTAGTGATTGGCAATCAAGTGAAAAGCACAAAAGAAACGACTGATAGAGCTGCTTAAAAACATAATGCTTCTTAATGGTAAGTATACATAGTCAATAAAATACCAAAAAATGAACTAACAAAAGAAAAATTGATTCACATATGACAGCAAAGGATTAATATCACTAATCTTCAGAATTTTTGAACATCAATAAGAAAAGATAGTAACACTTTTAGGGCAACGGGCTAAGAGTATTACTGAATTAATTTAAAAAGTGAAGTACAGAGAAAAGACATATGTGAAAAGACGTTCAGCCCAACCAGGAAAGAAATGAAGTAAATACCAAAATCCCACGCTTTGCCTATCAGATTGGGAAAAACAGGTACACAGACACACACAAGCACACGTGCACGCGTCCTTGCACTGACTAGTGCTGATCTAAGTAATGGAAACAAACTTACATGCTTCTTTTTTTTAAATGTGAAGAGTCAAATTGTATGCCTTTGACCAGAAATATTATCTCTCACAGAATATTCAAAGGAAAAGGAGAAATAGAGAGGATATAAACATAAGGGTGCTTAGTGTAGCATGGTTTAAAAGGCAAAAGCAGAAAGAGGAAGGAAATTCTCTCTTTATCTCTGTCTCTGCCTCTGTTTCTCTGTGTACACATGTGCACACACACACACAGAATTGTTTAATCATTTAATATTCATACAAAATTGTTATGTCATCATTAAAAATAACATTAGATGTCTTTATTTACTGATATTATAAAATGTCCATGACATACTTTTACGAGCAAAAGCTATACTATGAATATAATTATATCTAATTTTATAAAAATGTATGCATAGAAACAATTTTGAAAATACAGCACATACCCCCCCCATTGATGTTTAGTATCTCTGAATTTTGAGATTATGTTTTTTAATTTTCTTTTTAATAACATTCTATATTTTAAGTATTTTAAATGAAACACATTACTTTTATAATTATTAAACAGTAAATTATCAATAATTATAATTGTTTTTTCTAATTAGGAAAAGCAATAACGCTATTTCCCTAAGCCTCTGCAAATATGTAATGTGCTCATTTTGAAGAATTTTTTTTTCCTTTTTGTTCATATAATGAGTCATATTTTCCCTTTTTTGTTCAGGCTGACAAGTAGCTCAGAGGCAATTGTCATTTTCAATTAAAAATATTATTTTAGTCCTCATGTTTTACTTCCTTCTCTTTTTTATGTGATATCCTTTAATTTCTTAAGCTATATCTTTTTAATGTTTATCATTATTCCAATCACCTTATTTTTTGTATCTTTTGTTCTAAGTAATCATTTGAAAGAAGTCAGAATCTCAGGACATAGTTAATTAGTATAATAGGAAATGATATACTATTCCATATATATCATCATTTCATGATTGAGTTTCACTTTTTTTTGTATACCACCTTCCAAAAAAAAAAAAAGTGGTAAATAGGGTCATGTTAGACAGAAAGAAAGGAAATTCTTTTTTTTTAACCACAGACAAGTTGAGTGTTTACTAGCAGCGCACTAGCGCTTCAAAGACAAAGTTCCCCCAAAACTAACAGGGCATGAGAAAAATAAGAATAAAATATTCTATGAGTCAAGGTAGATTTTTAGACTTCAGAAACAGAGATATTCTCTCTCTTGAAGTATTCCTCTTGGCCCCTTCTGATAATGTCTATTTCCCTAATCCTGATCATTCGGCACATTTCCTGAGATTTTATAATGTTTAAAATGTTTTGAATTAGGTTGTTTTTTGTAATATACTCAAAATCTGTATAACGTAGACATTCATATATCTATTTTATTTGTTGAGGATGAAAAACTAAGGCAGGTCAAGGTGGAAGAGACCAAGTCTGTCTCAAGGCCGGTTCTCTCATAGCTGTTACCTCATAGTTGCTATAGAGACCAAGTCTGTTTCAAGGCCGCTTCTCTCATAGTACTGAATAGACTTCTGTTTCGGGATGATAAGGATGCTTGCTTGTGCTGACTGCCTATTTCCGCTTCTGTACAAACTGCTTGCTTGCTAAGAGCAATGTAACTAACCAACCACGACCGGACTTAGGTGCGTGATCAGAGAAAGCAAACCAATCGCTGTACTAGGTGAATACGTAATCAACGTGTGGACAGCTTGTTGCCGCATGAACTGCCCCTATAAAGCCCCCCTTCCCATGCCTTCCGGGGTCCCTCTGCCCAGAGAAGAGGCCACTGCGTTGGTGCTCTGGGGCATGGACCCTAGCTAGAGCTGAGATAATAGGCAATAAACTCCTCTTGCTGATTGCAGCTTCGGAGTCTCAGGTCTCTCTGTTCAGTGGTACTGCGAACTCCGATCCAACAAAGGTACTTGCCCAAGATCAAGCAGTTAGTAAAATTAGCAGAATCGGGTTTTGATCTGTTTCTACAGGCTACTTGCCACCTATCAAGACAGATCAGCTGCATTGTCAATTAGAAAAATCTAAGAATGTAAGAACTTATTATTAAGAATCCTTAAGAATGGCTTAAGAATTCTGAAGAGTTCCTAACACTGCATGATTCCAGCTATATTTCCAGTTCCTAGAGCAATTATGTTGCACATGCTGTTCATCTTTGGAATCCATGCTGAATCACAATTTTAAATGACTTGATGTAGCACTACAGTCAAAAAAAAGTGTTTCTTTCAGCTTTCCTGCTGATATTTTGTCCTCCTGTTAGAACTTTATTTTCTCTTCATTCTTTGGAATTGCTTAAGATCAGTTAATAAGGAGCTTAATTGCCATTGATCTTCTTGGTAACATTTGCAATATATTAAGCAAGGGACATTTAAGAGGCCTACTTATTTTGAATATACTGGGTGAAGAAGTTCTTTCCAAAAATTTGTTTAGCAGTAATATGGCCTTTGAAGTCACAGATAACAAGACTAATATTCAATTTCCATCAATTACTGGCTTTATTACTGTGGACAAATTCCATGTTCTCTTCAAACCTCTGTTTCCTCATCTATGAAATGGGGACAATTCCCACTTTCCAGATTGTTGTATGGACTCGGTGTCTGGCACATAGTTGGTATAAAACAAACAGTAGTCTAAAAATCCAAGTAAATTTCATAGGCAGGATGGTGATATTCCTACCCACATGAAATGATATCTACTTTACTTATTTATGGTGGATTTTGGTCCTGCTACAGATATGAGGAGAAAGATGGTGGTCCTACAGGTCAGCCTCCCAGCTGGAAACAGATGGAGATCTTAAAAATGGCATTCAAAGCAAGTTTAATGAAGGAACTATTTACAGAGCTCTCCACATGGTAAGGAAAACCCACAAGGGATGGTGAAGCATCTGTGTACAGCCACTGCTGCCCTTAAGACTGCAGGGGCAGTGACTGCAGCTGGAAGAGAGGGCTATTCAACAGAAGCTGTGACCCCGGTGGGTCACTTCAAAATTGATCTGGTAGGGAGGAACACAAGAAGATCACTTCCTCCTTTTGTCTTGTGATCTGGATGAACCCAATTGGAAGTGACATGCAAGATAGCTCGGCGGTGTGAGTCCATAGAGGGTAAGCCCTTAGACACCACAAGGGTGAAAAATTATCTTAGGAGTTAAATGGAGACTATGTAGCACACAGACCTAATAAGCTCTTAAGCAAAAATAGGCAAATATCAGAATTTAAATGAGGAAAAATTGTTGCTCACGTGTCCTTTCGTTAAGTATGGCCTATGAAGGCTTTTGTGGGGAGCACCTAAAGGATTGCAAGTTAAAATTTTAAAAGATGAAACCATACATCATTTAAAAAAATTAAAGATGAGTCATATGAGTGAGGAGAATGAAGAAAAAATGGAGAAAGAGAGTAGAAAATTAGAAATAGAAAATGGGCAACAGAAAATGAGACAAAAAAAGAAAGACCATTGCCTTGGCCTCTAGCAGGATTGAAAAAGGGATAGATTTGGAGTGGATTTTTGTAACTGGGAAAAAAAAGTTGGAATAACTCCCAACATAATTTTTGGTCCATCTTTTTTAAGTACACTCCCCCATATCTAATTTACATTCTTCAAGCCTTAAACAATAGCACGATGATTTTCATCCCAATGAGCCCTATTACGACCATTCTGTCTCAAAACGCACTCGATCTCCATGCCCTGCTCATTTTCCCATCATCTCTTAGCATACTATGTAATTTGCTTCTTCATCATGTGTGTTATTCACAGTCTGTCAAGCTACATAAAAGTAAAGTTCTAAAAAGCTAAATATTTTATTTTATGCATCTATATATCTTAAAGGCCTGGTATAGTGCCTGGTGGACATTAGATGCTTAATAAGATTTTTTAAATAAATAAATGAAAGAATAAATGAATGCCTCACAGAAGCTATTTATATGGCTGCATGGCTTAAGTAAGTTCTGTTCATCATATCTGGGCATTTTGCAATTGGTTTATTTTCCCTGCAACAGAGTCTCCATAAGAAAGAATGATTCCCACTTCTTTGCACAGGCTTCACTTACTGTGAACCATGCGGCCAGATATTACTGATTCTTACGCTGCTTAAACATTTATGACTTGAGTAAGTCATGTCGCATGTCTAAACATTCGGAAAATGGAATTATTAAGTCTTTATTTCTCTGATTGAGAAAGACACCAAGTATAAAGTAGGTGCTGAATAAGTCCTCCAGTACTTCTTGGAATACTGGAGGAAAATATGCCTGTCCTAGCCAGAAACCTAGATAGCACTGTGATTATTTCTTGTTTGCTTTCCACTTGCATCTATACTGTTGCTTCCCAGTAGCTCGTAAGATCTATGAAGTCCTTTTAGCCTCAAATGAAGCAAACATCAGAAACATCCCTGGAGGCAACCAGTAACAGAAATTTTCATCTCAGATTGCAACTCTGGTATTTGAAAAGTTTGGCGAAGGATCAGACATGCAGCCATGGGTTTAGGTACTTATCCAAAATTACCTCCTGAACATTCTGAAATTTTCTAATTGCTAATTGCCAATCAAGGGCTGTTTTGTAAGGCTTGATTCCTGCCCCGCTCCCTCAAATGTTAGCAGACTTTTAATTTAAACCCAGAAATGCAAAACAGTCTCATTTTTGGCCTGAGATCACATCTTTAAAGTTTCCATTTTATTACTTTCAAATATATATATATATATATATACACACACACACACACACATACACACATATATTTTCAGGCGAGGAAAAATTGGCCTAGGTCATAGAATCTATTCCCTAGGAGATGCCAACCTTTGAAATGTATTTTGGTATTATAATGTTCATGCAAAATGAACAAAGAAAAATAAGTGAAGTTTTAAAAATTTTTATGTTTCAGATCAGAAGAAATTCAAGTTTTTGAGTCTAAGTAAAAACCATTAATAACTAATATTATATATTAACCCAATATACAAAACAGGGTTGACTTTAAGCTATCCAAGAAATGGTGAACTACCTTAAATAGCAAAAAGTATATAGTTTCCGGTTTCTATTCTGAACTTAGATTTTTAAGTACTTCTCAAAACAGCTGCTGTATATAGGAAAAGAGCAGATAAGCCAAGACTTTAAGCTTTCTTCACCAATCATAACAATATTTAATTAAAAGGCTTTTTGTTTTTATATCAAATATGTATTGCAGTGGGTGGTGTTTGCCTTTCTGTATCACTGTCTCCAATTATTTCTATGACCAATGAATTAGACAATACATCTATGTTCCTGTGTGCACAGAATCAGCTTCAAGAAGTATAATGCAACTACTTTTTTGAGTGTTTCTAAAGCCAAGCACCACCCCTGATTTGGGAGCACCATGGGCGTGAGAACCTTCTTGCCTGGGCATGTGGCTTCTTCCCTGAGGCGGTGTCAGGGAAGACAAGCGACTTTCAGCACACGTTATTGTCGATTGATTAATTCTACTTATGTCAATTAAAGATGTGGCAGAAGAACAAATGAAATTGCTTAAAAGGGAAGGATCTGAACAGCTGTTGTAATACTAGCTGCCTGTTTGGATGGCTATTTCTGCTGCCTCAAAGGTAATAACATCCCTACCACGGACACCCCGCGTGAGACTCTAGCACAGAAGCTAAAGTGTGTCTAATACTGCAGATACGAGTGGATTAAAGGGTTGCTTTACTAGCAGAGTCTATCTCCATCTGGTCTCTGGTCAGCTCTTTTTCTGGCCACTAATAGATAGAAACATTTTAGGCCCTCAGCCTGTTTATCTAACCTTTTGGTTCGGAGGCCCGGAGATCAACAATGATTACTGAAAACAACATCACTGAGGGCAGTTTTCACGTCCAGTCCCTTTTCCTGGTGAATGATTCAGATAAGTGGGTGGGGGTGGATTCAATTGAGGTCATGCCCTTTAGTTGGTGGCAATGTCATCTACAAGGGTGCTTTTAAATTTAATGCCAAAAAATTCTAAAAGCGGGCATTTCAGCCCATAAACAGTGTAGAAGAAAGCACCGTTACTTTACAGATTATTAGGAAAAGGGAATCTTAGTAGATAAAAGTGTTCCCCTAACCTGTTCCTGCAATGTTGTCAGGTATTGTGTTCATTTATTTACCACAATGAGAGCTGTAGTCTGATTAAAATTCCTGTTTCAAGGCATAAAATTAATCATATTTTGCCAAAATTTCATAATGGCATTTATTGAAAGGATACAGTTAATCTTACAGAACATGAAGATTTTGTTATAGACCGGACCACGAGAAATGACCACAGGGTTGAGATTGGAATTTAAATTGGTAAGTCTTCATTGCTGGCCAGGGCACACTCTCTGGCCTAGTCAAAACCAGATTCAGAGTGTGGCCTCAAACATTAGTAATACATAGTTTATATACCTTTTACCGCCAGAGAATACGTGACTAAAGCATATATTTCAGGACACTTTGGAACATCTTGGTTAACAATTTTATCTCTCGGGTAGGTTGAGTCAACTGACGACCTCTCGATGTTTTCTGATTTAATTATAGTTAACAAACAACAAAAAGCAAACAAAGTCATAGAAGGAGATAGCATCAGTTAGAATCAAAGAGAGGACGTTTTTCCTAAATCTTGAACAAATCATCTCACAAAGTACATTCCCCTACTGTCTAAATAAGCATTGTAAAGTTTAACTACATGCAGCTGTGGTAGAACATCAATTATCCCACCAGGTGACCTAGGACCTGCCTTAGGTCACTTATTTTAATTCTTTACCCATTTAACTGTATCAACAGAAGAGAAGATAGTCATTAATGCTGCCAGTGAGCAAACACCATTCTTCCCTTGGCCCTAAGATGGTCTTTAACCTCCCGCCCGAGTCTCCATCAATTACAGTCTTTAAGCAAGCAGGTTTACGTGAGTTAATTACTGTGTTTTTCAGTTTGCAAGGTACGTTTAGGCAATATGGCTGCACTTTAGTCAAGCGGGTGGAGTGGCCTGACTTCGGCCATTACAGGATTGTTGTGAAGGCTACGCTTGCTCCAAATTTTCACTTGGCTGTTTGCTTCTCATGGTCCACTATTGACCAAATTTTCCTCAAAGCACCTTCCCTGAAAACAGCAGCTGAATTAGTACACAGGCAAGTCCTTCCCCACGGGCCGCGCGGCTCTCGTCTGGGGTACCCACGCCCGGAGCCTGTGAGGGTCACTGCATGCTCGCTCCCTGCCGTCGCCCTCCGGGTCCTACGAGAACAAAAGTCCTGCAAGGGAAGGGGCTCTGTCCTGCTCAACGCTGTTTCTGTAGCAGTCAAAAATGTGCCTTGCACATAGTTTGTGCTCAGTAAACATCTGCTGATTAATTGAATAACTGAAACCAACATTGGAAAAAAACAAAAACAGACTTTGAACTCAAGCAGCTACTTCCACAAGAACTTTCTTTCTCTTGCTCTTTTCCTTACTCTCTCACACTTTTCTCACTCTCACTTTGGCAGCATTTTTTTACCATGTTTCTTCCTTCCCACCAACTCTCATTGCACCGGATCTCTCATCTCTGCTTTTTTTTTAAAAAAAAAATTTCCTTCTAACCCATCAATGGTATCACCCTTTACAAGTTTGTTGTATCTGCTTTTCCCATTCCGTGGTAGGAAACAGCTGCCCTCAGAGAATTCTAACTCATAACTTCTTCAGACAAAGGTGCAAACTAAACTAGGCTCTAGAGGTCCCTACTACAAATTTCTTGAAGGGACATTTTAAGAGACCCTGCTTGATATTCCACCTTTGTCCAAATCCCAAGTAGCCAGAAATGCGGCATAAGATCACACCCACAGCTGCTGGGCCTTCCCGGTAATGAGGGGCGAGGACTCTACAAAGAGGAGTCACTGTGAGCTCAAGGGGCAAGTCAAAACAGTATCTAGTACGCGAATGGATTTTATCCTAACTTTTCAGGGGAGAACACAAAGACTTAAAAAACTAAGTGAAAAATAAAGTTGCAAGAATCACTAGTCAGAAACTGCCGAGACAATTTTTAAAGTCAGGATGTTTGATTTAAGACACCTATTCTTAATCATCTCTTCATCTAATTATGCTACTCCTCTATCCAGAGGAAATTGAAAACCTTGTGAATATGATGGGTTACCCCTCTCTTGGTTAGTTTCATGACAAAGGTGAAGGGATTTTGCAAATGCAATTAAGATCCGTAATCATTTGACTGTGAAGTAATCAAAGGAAGATATCCTAGGTGAGCCCAACCTAGACCTAATCAGAGGAGCCCGGAGACAAAGGCCTAGAAGCCTGAGAGGATATCTAGCTGTCTTGGGAGAAGCCAGTCAGCATAATTTCTACAGTCACAGGGAATTGAATCCTCCAAAAGTGATATGATCCTGGAAAAAGACCCTGTGCTTCAGATGAGACCACAGCCCAGGCTGACACCTGTGAGACCCTGGTTAGAGGACACAGATAAACTGTGCCCAGACTGCTGACCCACAGAAACGGTGGGATGCTACCCTCACACAGAGTTTTAAGCCACTAATTGTGTGGAACTCTGTTACGCATCAATAGAAAGTGAATACTATTAAATAAAGGTGATGCGATGATTGGGTAAATCACACAAATGCAAAGCTCTTTATTTATTTAAATTTCATTTTATTGTGGTAGGAACACTTAAAATGAGATTTGCCCTCAGCCCTCTATGCAACTATGTCCTTTTGAGCTTGTCCTTTTTACCCTGTGAGCGTAACTCTTCTCATGTACAAAAGTCAGAGACCTGAATGCAATTTTTCTTTCCAGCCTTCTGCTTGCAACTTGATATATCTGATAATGAGAGCTTCAAATAGTAAATGTTGGAAAAATATGGAATTGAAAATACCATTTTCTTCCAATATTGTAAAGCTTGCAATGATGTGCCTTTTCTCCACTTCTCCACTTGCCCCATCGCTCTTTCTTTGCCTCCTCTGTTTCCATGCTCCACTGTAACACAAACCTCCACAAATTCATCAGAATGAATGATTAATATTGGTTAGAACGCCCTATCATGAGGCTTTACAACTAGGCCAGAGATGCAGTACTTCCCTTTGGGTAAGGTAACTGTTTCTATTAATAACTTACAAGGGCTCATTATAGAAGTCGAACTAGAATCAATTAAAATGAATAATATACTCAAAACACTTGGGGACAATGACCCTAATTCCAAGAACTGTAAACTTGAGAATAAAATATCATGAGGTCTCATTTTCAATTAAATTATCTCAGGTGAGTGCTCAAATGCCTAGAAAGTTTTAAACTTATTAACTGAATTATCAGTTATCTTAGGATTGGATTAAATGTCCTCCCTTCTCCCTTGACATCCTTCTTTTCCTGGATTCTGGGGCACACTGAAGTGACACTTGCCAAAGAGAGCACTCGGCAGCGAGACTCACATCGCAAGGACAGAAGACACACTTTCACTTTCACACTGTGGGGAGACTGGTACCCACAGTGCACAAGCGCTGATTTACGGTCGGAAGTGATCCTGCAGCAAAGCAACAGATTCCCATTTATACGTTAGTGACATTATTGTAATTTCAGTGTAAAGATTAATAAAGAGAGATGGATAGGCCTGGAGAAAGATGAGTTAAGAAAATTTTCAGTAGTCCTTAATGAAGATGATGGTGAATTAAACTGAATTAAACCAATAACATTGGGGGTGGGAAAAAGTATATAAATCAAAACGCACCAGAGAGATCAAAATGACAGGATTTTAGATTATCTAAGGTGGGCAATAAAGAGTGACGGTCAAGGTGATACTCAGGTTTCTGTCTTAAGAAAAAAAAAAAAAAAAAGAAAAACGAAGACAAAATACCTCCAGAAGGGAGTCTAGTTGGTGGTATGGAGAGCAGATAACTTTTATTTTATTTCTTTCAATTTTTGGAATTTTCTTGCTAAACTTCTCAGATTTGGCTACTAGAGAGTTGAAGACATGTACCTAAAACTCAGGAGATATATCTGAGTGGAAGGATACTTGAAAGTCATCAGAATTTAAAAACGAATTGAAATTAAAGAAGCTTATTGGATTCCCCAGGGAGAATGGGGAATTATGACAGTGCCATGTGAAGAGAAAGGGGTGATTCAAGGACAGAAAAGAGGCTGACAGTTTCCAAATACTGCTGAAGGATGTGGCAAGGGCAAGAACACTGTTGCAATTGGCACTAGGCTTCACTCCTATAATGTTTCTCTAATAAATAAGCGTTGTTTTTTTACCAGTGTCACTCCGATTTAGGTGGCGGAGCTGTCTACATATGCCCAAGGTGGTTGTCTCTTTTCCATGGATGTAGCCACATGACCACACACTCAAGCCTCTCTTCTAGTTGGGTGAGGTTATGTGGCTGAGTTCTAACAACATAAAACCCAGTTCCAGAAAAAAAAAAAAAAATTGCAAAAGCTGTTGATCCATGAGTTTGTGGTGTAAGGGAATCCGTCTGCAATCACTTCAGTTTCAACAAGGGTTCAATGATGATTGAAAGGAGAGTGAGGTCAATGGGGTCTTTTTTCATCTTGGGTTTCCATGGCAAATACCATTTACTGGATGACTTAAACAACAGACACACGTTTCTTGCAGCCTGGAGACTGAGAAGTCCAAAATCAAGGACGCAGAGGATCAGGAGCCTGGTGCAGGCTCTCTTCCTGGTTCGTGCAGGCGGTCTCCTTCATGTCCTGTGCTCACATGGCCCTTCTGAGCCGCATGCACGTGGAGAGGGGGACACAAAGCAAGCTCCCTTGTATCTCTTCTTGTGAGAACACGAATCCCATCATGCGGACTCCAGCCTTATGACCTAATTAACTCTAATTCCCTCCCGAAGGCTTCAGCTTACCTTCTAATACCATCACAGTGGGGGTTAGGGCTTTAACATAGCAATTTTAATGGGACAGAGACATTTTATCCACGGTATAGAGTAAAAAGAAAAAGCACTGAGGTAGTTTCTGATGGACAAGCATTCTATTAAGTGTGGCCTTGGATGCCAAGTAAGCTGGCACCTGTTCTCGGATATCTAGCCTCCCAAAGTGTGAGCAATAAAATTTTGATGTTTATGAGCTTCACTTCATTATTGTACTTTGTGATAACAGTCCAAATAGACCAAGACAATGCCCACTGCTGTTCTCACAGTTCTCCCCAGTGCCTTTCTTTCCCACACTACGTAACTTCTTTCTCAGGAAGTTCAGACACCGATATACTATTAACTACTTTGTATACAGTAGCCTTTGCTTTTCCTCGAGGATACGTTTTCTAAACACTTAACACTCACTACAGCCGTAACTTTTGCAGTTTGAGATGTAACTGCAAAACTAGCACCAATTTCTTCTTTACAATTTCATGGACAGAAGATCCATTCTTACCATAGATCTTGACAACCTTAGTACACAATTTTTCCAAGACCTTCCACCTTTTCACTTGAAGGATGCACTTTACTATCTCTCTTTGGCACATCCATGTCGCCGGCATCGCTACTTTTGCACATGGGGCCGTCCTAGAGGCAACTTGGACACAAGGACTGGGACACCAGTTGACCTGGTCAAAAAGGGGCTGCAGCACGGATGCACTGCACAAAGGGACTGTCCACATCCCAGGCGCGACGTTTCATCACACTACTCAGAACTCACAAATTTGTTTATTTTCTGAAATTTTCTGAATATTTTCAGACGGAGATTGATTGTGCATAACTGAAACCTTGAGAAGTGAAATCTTCATTTAGGGTGGACTAGTGTACGATGATGGAATGCAAATCTAAACTCAGATCACACTCCTGAACTTCAGACACATGGGTAGAAACGCTTGCTGCACATCACTACTTAGATCTTCCCAAGTCATGTGAAAAATAGTTTAGAAAAATAAACTTATTTGCAACTTCTCACTGTTATCACCAACACACGCACACACTATTCTTTCTGTATTCTCTGGGGGAATGGCATCACTATCCCTTATTGAACACAAAACAATTATAACTTGGGCATGGCCTTCATTCCCTACAACCATTCTGTTTCTAAGTCATGCTAACGTTATCACCTAAATATTACCCAAATGCACCCACTCTCTCCATCCCGTGTCCTACCTCAGACTCATTGTTCAGCGGCCTCAGAGCTGTGACTCAAGGCTATCTGTTGTTCTAATTTGCATTCAAAGGGTGATAAGTTCACTGTGCTCCCTCTGGAAGTCTGTTGTATCCTCTGACAACATCCCAGAGCCTGGCCTTGCTACTGGAACTGCAGTCAGATTGACGAGGCTCTCCTACGAGCAAAGTGGCGGGAGGACTGAAGTCGACTGGAGCTGATGAATGCCCTGAGCATTCTGGCGCCAGGTGATTCTTAGTGAAGGGTGTCGGGTGGGGAGATGTTCAGTCACCTAAACATCTTAATTAATGATCTCAAAGTGGAAGAAAACAACGCATTTAGCAACTTGCTGATGATAATAAATGGAAAATATTGGACATACCATCATGAGTCTAATGGTTAGAAGAAATTTACATGATTAGGCAAAATTTTAGAAAGTGATCAGCTCTTGAATTTGCAATGAAAGGCAGTTGTGAGAGGCAGGCTAGACAGAACAGTGCGTAATGCAAATCCCTGAGGCAAGACAGTTAAAAGAATAAATCAATTATGTAATTTTGTCTGACTTTTCAACTAATCACATTATTTTTCAGAGTAAATGATGAAAACAACAGTGGTTTGGAAGATTGAATTAAAGTCATAGTTACTTTATAGTAGAAGTAGTATTATGTATTGATTGCTTAATTATCGCTCTGGTATTATCCCAAATAATAACAAATCTGGAGAGAACAGCTTAGAAAAACCAAAAGCACAATATTTACAATATTTCTTACCCCATATTTTATTGCTTTTTACATAGAGCACTGTACTTCATACTTCACCTTTTGCGTTTCAGAGATAAAGTCCCTTTTCCTGGACTTCTCAGGTACAATGAGTTCTGCGGTTATCACTCAAGAATTATATCAAAGCAGCAGGCAGAATAACGCCTCCGACCTGCCAGATGCCCATATCCTAATCCCCAGAACCTGTGAATATGTTGTTACACAGCAAAAGGGACTTTGCAGATATGATTAAGGTGACGGACCTTCAGATCCTAAGATCATCCTGTATTATTCACGTGGGCCCAGTGATATCACTCAGGCCCTTGAAAGCGAGACTTTTCTCAGACTGCAGTCCAGCAGATGCAGCAGAAGGGAGTGGGAGTGGGATTCAGCCATCATTCCTAGGGATGATGAGGCATAAAAGGTGGCCTCTAGAAGCTGAGTGTAACCCCCAGGTGATAGCCAGCTCCAAAAGGAAGCTAAATTGTGTCAAAAACCTGAAAGAATCTGGAAGAAGATTCTCTCCAGAGTATCCCATAAGGAAGCCCCACATATTCCTTCACTTCAGCCTAGAGTTGGAGGCCGCCGACCCATGCTGTGTGTTCACTGACCACCTGCCAACTGTGAAACCATAAATAGGTGCTGTTTTAGTCACTAAGTTGTGGCCATTTGTTACAGCACTTACAAGCAACTAACTCACTGAATGAAAGAAGCAATGCTCCCACCTTATCTTCCTGAGTAGCTAAGAACACAGGCACATGCTACCATGTCTGGGTTTGTTTTTTTTTCCTAACTTAAAAATATATTTTGGAAAATTTCCACATCATTACATAAAGCTTCTAATTTAAGCGACATGATGGAATAACCACTATATTCTGAAAAACTTCTGGGTACAAAGAAAATTAGAAATGTGTATAAACATGTTCTTTTTCATCAATAATTATCTCATCTGGTAAGTGGGTAGAATGACTAAGGACAGACCTACCGTATAAGACAATTCTTAACAAGACTCACCAGGGCAATGTAGACACTAGGGAGGGTAAGAGATCTTTGGAAAAGAAGATCACTTCCAAGTAGGCAGTTTTCACGTGAATTCACAGTTGAAATAAGTAATTTATGGTTGTGAAGAAAACAGAAATCTTCCAGGGACATGACAAGGACAGCAACAACTTATGGTCAGCAAATACAATATGGTGGGGGAGATAGGAAACAATTCTTTTAAAGGTCACTTAAGGAGATAAAGATTGGCCTGTGAAGGCATTTGAAGGTATTGGCTTCATAATGAAGACCATGTTAGAGAGTCTGAAGTTAAAATAGACCCAGGTCAAATTCTGGCTCCAGTATCTGCTGCCTTATATCTGAGTAACCTAGGAAAATAGGGAGGTTATATTTGACGTTAACAGGGACAGCCTCTCTGGGAAGATGGTTTTGAGTAGGTACCTACATGGAATGTGATGAAGTCAGTTATGCCGAGTCTCACGTGCCGTGGACTGAATGTTGTGTTCCCTCAAAATTCATATGTTAAAGCTCTAATCCCCAGTGTGAGGGTATTTGGAGGTGAAGTTTTGGGAGGTAACTAGGTTGAGAGGCAATTGTGAGGGTGGTGCCATCACAGTGGGCTTAGTGCCTTTATGAGAAGAGGAAGAGACCAGAGCTCTCGTTCTGTCCCCACCATCTGAGGACACAATGAGAGGGGGGATGTCCGCAAACCGGAAAGAGATCCCTCAGCAGGAACCAGCTTGCCAGTGCCTTGTTTATGGGCTTCCCAGCCTCCAGAACTGTGAGTAACATGTGTCTGCTATTTAAGCCACTCAGTCTGTGGTATTTTGTTACAGCAGCCCAAACAGACTAAGACCCTGTGGAGGAGCATGTCGGGTAGAGGGCGGGGATTGTGGCAAGAGTGAATAAAAGGGCCTGCGTGGTTGGAGCGTAGGGAGCAGGGAGAGGAGTGAAAGGAGGTGAGGGTGGAGATAAGAGGGCCAGCTCAGTGCACTGTGTCCACCAGGATAAGAAGTGCATATTTACTAATATGGGAGATGGAAATCCACTGGGATGTCTTAGACTAAGGGAGTTAATGCTGTGTCTGCCTCACAGTTTGTGTCAAAAATAATGACTACCATTCTTATTTATACTAGATAGTATGGTTAGCGTGAGAATATTTTTATTGGATTACTTCCACAGGGGCTTGATAAGTGAGCATAGATTATACAAATTATTTTATTGTTATATGAGACCAATATCAATGTTGGGTCGACATACAATCCCATCAGCAGAGATTTGAAGGTGCTTTACATAAACAGAAAAGAAGAGGATGAGTTCTGAGCATGAACTGTTGGGAGATACAGTCAGACAGGGGAGAGGAGAGATTACATAGGGTCCCGTGGGCCGTGGTAAAGAGAGCAGGGCTTTTAATTTGAGAGAGAAGAGAATCCAGTGAAGGCTTTGACTTGAGGAGTGAAATGTTCTGACTTAAAAATCTTACTTTGATCTTACTCTGGCTTCTCCATGGTTCGAGGAGAAGAAGAAGGTAGATCAGTTAAGAAGCTACTGGAACCACCCAGGACAAAGATGCTAATACCATGGACCAGGGTGGTGGTGTGGAGTGTTGCTAACGGATTAGATTTTGGAAGTATGCCTAAAAGTCACAGGGATTTGCTCACGGATTCCCTGTGCTCTGTGAGATGAACAGAAGAGCCAAGGATATGACGTAATGAAGACAACATTTTAATCCTGTGCCTGCCTCCCCAACACCCATGACCCCAGTCGAAACATCAGGCAAATTCCAATAGAGGAAAATCCTACAAAATACCTCAGCATTGCTCCTCAAAACTCTCAAAGTCATCAAAAACAGAGCAAGTCTGAGATATGGGCACAGCCAAGAGGGGTCTATGGAGGTGTGACAACCAGATCACCTTAGTTAGTTTGGGCTGCTGTAACAAATGCACAATAAGACTGTATGGCTTAAAAAACAAACATTTGTTTCTCACAATTCTGAGGACTGTTAATTCCCAGATCAAGGCAGCAGCAGATTCGGCGCCTGGTGAGGGCTGTCTTCCTGGTTCATAGGTGGTATCTTCTCTCTGTGTTCACACACAGCCAAGATAATACACTCTGAGCTCTTCATTCCCTTCCAAGGGCACCAGTCTCATTGCAGGGGCTCCACCTTCAATACCTTATCCAAACCCAGTTACCTTCCAAAGGCCCCACCTCCAAACCCCACCACATTTGGACCCCAACGTACGAATTTTGGTGAAATGCAAACATTTCGTCTATGGCAAAAATGTAGTGTCGTATCCTCGATGGGGTCCTGTAACAGAAAAAGAACATCAGGTGAAAACTGAGGCAATTTGAATAAAGTATGTATTAATCCTTAAATTAATAAAATGTATCAATATTTTTCATGCTAAGTTAAGAAAACAACAATTGGGGGAACTGGATACAGCTATGTGGCAACTCTCTTTACTATTTTCACTTTTTGGGGGGTGCGGGAGTAAATCTAAAAAGCAAAGCCTATACATAAGAAAAAAAGTAGAGTCAAGGATAACTTTCATGTCCTGAGCAACCCGAAAAGGGCAGTTGCCATTTACTAAAGAGGAAAGTGTGTGGGAGCAGGAAACATGGGGCCCTGCAAAACAGTAACAAGCACCCTCTGCCTCCCTCCTCGGCGTCCCCCCGCTCCATGCCCAAGACACACAGACACAGGACACGTTGCCACACGAGTGTCCCAGGCTGCAAAAGGTGAGTTGAGGCAAGTTTGAGTTTCCTGGGAAGGCTTCCTGGAAGAGGTGGGCCCCAAGGTTTTGAAGATAAGAGCCTATTTGCAAACGTAAAGATGATAAAACCCTTCACTGCAAGGGACTGAATTCCTTCCTCTGTGCTCCCACATCCTCACTGACCTGACCTCTGTAGTTTATGTCTCTTGCCGTTTAGTAGAGCTGTGCTGATTAACTTTTGCCCTTTACTCACGTTCGTTTGCTTTCCTTTTCCTGAAAGCATGTTTATTATTAAGTAGCAGATAGCCCTTTGGGGACACATTAATTTTCTTAGGAATCTTTTCCCATGCTACACCGGTGTCCTTTATCTCCTCATTCCATTTGGCTGCAGTCAGCACTTTTTCCCGTCTCTGATGAATTACGTTGCTCTGATTGCTATTATTACAAATAGGAGATGCTTCTCCCCACCATCTGCAATAACAGTGCTTCCAGAGACACATTAGCTGCATTTAAAATTATAACTCCTTCATAATATTCTAAATAATTCATTTGAATTATAGGAGTAGAAATGAACTCCAAGATCATTGATTCCCAGCCACGTTTTCTTTAAGCAGCGCTGAACTAACTATGCCACAAGCATGGAGGCATGCACACGTGAAACCATATTCTCATCAATTCTTAACCATCTTTAGGAACTGGCAACAGTTTCTCTCATAGTACCTCTTTTGGAATGAGTGGAAAAGTAAACAATTGGTAATTATTACTTTCAAAGGCCTAATTTTATCTTTTTTACATTTCCATATTTTTTCTATCCTATTGCCAATGGGAATGGGGAAAAGAACCCATTTTCTCTTAGCCAATTTAAGAAATTAACAAATTTTTCTTTTGCCTTTTGCAAATTGATTTCACCCAGTAGATAAAACTAGTTTGCTAACACATGTGGTCAAGTGTGAGGAAAAAATCATTCAGTGAGTAAAAAATGATCACCATAAAGTCTAGTTGCCGTTGACACTTAACTAGCCTTTTCCCTCTTTTCTAAAGGATTTGACCGGCCACCTAAATATCGACTCAGAGTTGTGATGGCTGGAGGCTGCCCTCGGGTTGCAGATGAGTTCAGGACTCTGCCTTTGGTTATGTCTAACAACAGAGAGTTGGCACAGCTGCCACAGCCCACGAGTGCGGGGCGCTGGCCGTTCTTGCCCACTCAGTCAGAGACTGCGTTTCTGTCTGTGGGGCCTAAGTACAGCCAAAGTGCCCAGGCTGCAGAGGTGACCCTGTTGTACTAGTTGCATGAAAAGAAACTGGAAGAACACGTACTTATAGAGAGCTGAGTGTATTTTTTATCTTCTTCAGTAGAGTCCAGGTGGCTCTAGACGTTATCGCAACATCCAATTCAATCAAAGCATCCACCTACAATCTCAAAACTGCATCATTGTAACAATTATCTCACTCATATAAAAGGAGCAGCACTGCATGGCGAATGTGTCGTGTACTGTAAGAGATATACCATGGCTCTACATTTGATGGTGGCCATAAGACCCACTCAGACATCTTACAGAGCCTACACTAAGTGTCACTTAGTTATATGATGTAATTTGGCCTCGAGAATTACAACCCTGGCCTAGGGATTACCTGGTCTTTACGATAACAGGACCTGAAATCCCTGGGTGCCCTAGGGACAAGGCCATGGTAGCACAGATGCAACTTTTATGAACCTTAAAACAAAGCTTATCCTTGTAAGAACTGCTTAAACTTCCCTTATAGAAGAAACAACTGGTAACTGACCCGGACTGAATACAGGTATAAGAAAGGTAAAACAATCCCCCAGACTCCGAGAATGGTGACTAGATAGAGCTCCTCCTTGTCAGAGGGTCATCTGACCCCTGACTTTATCTGGTCCATGTGACCGGCCTGCTGCTTCTGTCTGACTTGCGAAAGCATGGCCAGAATACACTGCTTGACCACTGGACAGCGTACAAGACTCATCTTTGGTGGGAGTTGGACTGAGGGGAAAGTGGCCCCTAGGGAAGCTGGCTATCTCAGACCACTGTGGATAAAACAGGCCCAATAACATCTTCCAGTACATTCTCTCCAACTGTATGCTCTGTCAGCAGTTCAATAAAAAGAAATTCAATAGTGGATTCTAGGGACAGCATTAAAGTCCAGTACTAGCTCTTGCTTGAAACACATCTGAAATACTCCCAGGGCAAGGGGAGCCTGTGTTTTTTTTTTGACAAATGTGAGGGGAGAAATTCTTCCTAAGTAGGAGAGGTGAGGGAGTATATGTATGTGGCATGAATTCAAACGCTAGCTGTCTTAGGAAGGGGACTGGTAGAGCCATTTTAATGAGAGCTTGCTACAAGTCAGTCAACACATCTTTGGAATTGATTTTCATGGCCAATATCCAAGTACCTGTAAGGTAGGGCTGCATAACAAGATGAATAATACCTACCAAGCTGCGGCTGACATGCCTATGTGAGAAACTGAGAGCACTTGCTATTCTCTAACCAAAAGGGTTGGAGAGACTGTTCCCCACTTGAACAAAACAAAGGGAGCTCCGTGAGACAGACTCCATGCCAGGAGCCAAAATAAAGCCACAGAAAGTCGGTGCTGAACAATATTCCTAAAGATCCACTGTGGCAAGAAACTTCAGGGCAGAGACACAAAGCTGTTTCTGGAAAGAGCAGAGAAGACTCTTTGGTGGTGCTCAGAAATACTTTAGACCCAGTTGTGACACCCCAGGAATTTGAACACGAGGCTGGCAGAGGGTCTGACCATTTCATAACTGAGAGCCAAACTGGAGTGGTTATGATTTGTTTCTACTATTGCACTTTGATTTTACACATGGTGATGTGAGTGGAAGAAACATAAACTACTTAAATAATTGAGAAATTCCTAGGTGGTCACCCCTGAGCTTGTTACTGTTGAGAGATACAAATGAAGCCAAAGGTATAGTCCCTTCATTTTTCTTCATATTCTTATTTTTAAGTAGTCGAACCACGGGGTGTCTATTGCTAACTGAACCTAGGTTTGAATTCTGCCTCATTCATTTATTAGCTCTGTACTCGTGTCAAACTAAGTCCTATAAATTTCATTTTCCTAGTCTATAAGGTGGGGACAATGTTTTATGGCATATATATTGCTATGGACTGAATGTTTGTGTCTTCCTGAGATTCAGTCATTGAAATTCTAACGCAGAGGTGATGGCATTCGCAGGTGGAGGCTTTGGGAGGTGCTTAGGTAATGCATGCAGAGCTCTCACGATTGGCATTAGTGCCCTTATAAAAGAGGCCCCAGAGAGCTCCCTCACACCTTTCTCCATGTGAGGTTACAGCGAGAAAAGTCAATCTATGAACCAGGAAGTGAACTCTCATCAAACACAGAATCCGTTCGTGCTTTGATCTTGGATTTCCCAGGCTTAAGAAACATGAAAAAATAAATTTCTGTGGTTTCTAATCTGTGCTATGATGTGCTATTATAGCCGCCTGAGTAGACTAAGATGTAGATAGACAGATAGCTAGATATAGATATAGCTACAGATAGCAGGAGACATTCAAATATAAATCTAGTAATTTGTTTCTCCAGTCCGTTATGGAGTCTGATTGTGAAGGCTACTGCTTTTCCTAGGAGAGGAAGGCAGCAGTGACCCCGCGGGCACACTTTCAGATGAAGCCTCTTGAGTCTTCACAGCTTCCTGTGAGTTTTCCTACCATAGGATGCATCCTCTGGCTTGGCACCAGCCCCCATGGATGCCTCCTCACCGGATTGCAAACTCCTAGTTACCTTTGTATATCTATTACCTCGCACAGATCTTGGAACTTAGTAAGGACTAAGAAAATATAACACAAATTATCAAGTAAGTGAGGTCATATACTACACCAATTTCAGTTATAGGGATTTCAAATATTACCATAAATATTAATGTGTTGTTTACATCCCAAATCTGAAATAAGGCAGATATCTTCAAATAAAAAAAAATCATCAAGAATAGCATATTTTCAAGGTGAATACTCATTTTCAAAGTGTATTTATTCTAGCCACTTCAGCTGCTTTTAAAACACCCACCCTGTAGGACTCTCAACTGAAGCCTACGTGGTTTCCCAAGGCCAATCTTCCTTCTCCCGGGCAGAACCTGAGTTACAGTTTGTTTCCCCCTGGCCCCTGCTCCCTTGAGACTGCCCAATTCTCTGCTCAGCTTTTCAACTTCTCAGTCATCACTTCCTGCTTGGCTTTCAGCCTCTATGCCAGTCATTAATACTATCAACCAGCTTGCTCCAAGAAGAAATCTGTGTCAAACTTCGGATTCGCTTTATGCTTCTGTTCTCTCTGGAGAATGGAAATCGTGGGTATCTTGATTGCTCAGAAATCTAATTTTTGTGCTCACCCCCCCCAAGCCCTGTAACATTGCTAACAGCTTTGCTCAGCTTCTCAGCCACTTGGGGGCTACTTTCTTTCAGCTGCGCAGCCTCTGAAGCCCACATAACATATGCATCTGCAAATGCCTTGAGGGGAAAAGTAGTGAAGCAGGATGGAAAACATAATATTGGATATTTTCCTTTTATGCCAGTGTCCTTTTTCTAAATTCCCTGTAACTTTGATAGCTTCCTAATACCTAAAAACATAAAGTTTTAAAAATATACATGTTTAGCACTTTTCTCATTGTCAAGACTAAATCCCCTATATTTTTAGCAATATATTCTCTGCCATTATCTAATAAGCTTCTAATCTGTTGGTCCAAGTCCCTACTATTTTGTGCTAATAGTAAAATTCAATCCAAGTTCTCCAATGTGCTTTTTTCCTTGTTTTCACTCCACCTGCTCATTCAGTCTTCCCTCTCAACTAAATAGTGCTACATGAAAGGTTGAATAGGAAAGCCATACTCTTACCTTGATTATTGCCTTGAGTTGTTTTGTCATTTAATTTAAAAATGTGACATATTTCCAAGCCTCTAAGATCAATTTCTCAGGTTCTTCATCTGACCATGAAGCCAATGCAACATATATCATGGTTATTTGTATTTTGACAACATTCCACTACCAGTGCCAATTTCTGTAGTAGTCACATAAATAACAGACAGGCCCTGAATTATTGATAGATTAATATTATAAGGGCTAAATTCTTGCTTGCATCACATTGAGATTGGACTGGGAAACTCCGCAGGACTGCTCTACTCCATACAGTGACTCAGGGATCAAGGATACTTCCCTCCTTGGTCATGCCATATGGAACCCAGGGTTCCCATACCTTGGCAGGAGAAATGTAAGCTAAAACTGCTGTAACCAACTCTTTGGCCATGGGCCACGGACCAGTACTGGTCCCTGGCCTGTTAGGAACTGGGCTGCACAGGAGGAGGTGAGTGGGGTTGAGAGAGCAAAGTTTCATCTATGTTTACAGCCACTCCTCATCACTCGTATCACGGCATAAGCTCCACCTCCTATCAGATCAGCTGGGGCATTAGATTCTCATAGGAGTGTGAACCCTGCTGTAAACTGCACATGCGAGGGATCTAGGTTTGGACGCTCCTTATGAGAATCTAATATCTGATGATCTGAGGTAGAGCTGAGGCAGTGATGCTAGTGCTGGGGAGCAGCTGCAAATACAGATTATCATTAGCAGAGAGGCCTGACTGTATGATAAATGTAATGTGCTTGAATCACCCCAAAACCATCTCCTGCACCCCCAGTCAATGGAAAAATTGTCTTCCATAAAACCTGTCCCTAGTGCCAAAAAGGTTGGGGACTGCTGAGCTAGAGGATATCATGGGTTATTTTTAACACATTGATTGCCACACTAGAAAAAAAAAATTCCCTTGGGGCCACAGTGTTCTGTGAAAACAAAACAATCCTTTCAAATTTGTTATTTTTTATTATTTTATGTGCATGAGTTATATGTAACACAATCCACATTTTTAGAATTAAATTGTCAATATTAATTGTAACAATAAGAACATCAAGAAGTAAGATTTTCATGAAACAACTACAGGGTTTTGCTTCATGCAGTCCTGGGCTTAAAACTAGCTTGAGTTAAATACAACTCACGTGGTAGTCAATGTGTTAAAAGCTAACCCCCAAAGTGACTTATGCTACTTCCTTTTCTAAGCTATTGGCCAGAATTAGTCATAGGTCTTTAATTAGATGCATGAGCCCTGGGGAATGTGAAGAAACACATTTTCCACCATAGGTTATGCACTAAACAAGTCCATGACTACTAAGACTGAAAAGAACATTCACTTTATATGGAGAAGGACATTAACAAAGACAAACGGCTGAAAAATTTTCTGACTTTACAATGTTGCCTTTTTACTCACTTTTTTTCTTCCAGTTACCATGCAATTTTACTGCAAGCCATTGAGTTTAAGTAAAATAATTGGTATTATTAGGAAGAATCTAAATTTCTAATGATAGACTATTCAACTATTTTTATTTTTGCATATATTAATGCAAGTACTTAGCTATTTCTAATCCATTACCTATAATTAAACACTTAATTTTCACATATTTTTAAATACTATAGCTAGAGCACAAATAATTGTCAGCAACTTAAAGTAGAAAAATCCAAAAAAGTCTATGTATTTTATAAATATGTTTAGGATTCATATATGAGAACAGAATCACTTATTCTATAACATAATCAGTAAGAGTTGAAAAAGTAGGTATGATTAATATATATTTTGATGAAATGGCTAATTATTTAAGCCAAATTATCAGAGACTAATTTGCTATTGAGTAGTGTAGTTGTAGTGACCAAATTGATTTCGGAGCACCTAGCTTTCCGCATCTGAATGGAGAGTCTAACTTTCATGCCTCTTGTGGCACACTGACTTTGAAATTCCAAAGCCCAGTTTTCATGTAATTTTAATGTTATACAGCATTTCTAATTACAGAGCATAATTGGGAGATGAACTTGGTATTTTATCTGGTACATATTTATTCCCTCTTGTTTTTCTCTCATTTAGGGTTCCTTCTGCTTCTATTTAGCCTGAAAGTGTCAATTCAGTTCCTCACTACTTTGACTTTGAAGTGTGTCTGTGTTGTGGGTTCCTATCTGTGAGTTTGTGTATAGATTTCCCAATGAGCACATTCATGTTAAATGTTGTTCATAGTTCTTTAGCCTCAAGAGTGTATGTATTTGACTCAAGCTGTGTGTGTGTGTATTTTTTAATATATGCACACAGATAAACAATCAAGAAATACGACATAAATTAAATATGAAGAGATAGATAATATTTTTATTCTCATGTGTTTTCCCTTGCATATTAATAAGGATGCTAGTGTACTACAGTCTCAGATAATGATGGGCAGTGATAGGATTGTAAGAAGGAAAAAAAGAATTTGTACATGGAATGAATGACGTACCATGTAATTGGCAAAAACTGATATCTCTGGCTACCCTATTAAAATTATATTGAGGGAAAAGGCTGATAGCATCAGGATTTAATTTAAATGCAGAAGAGCAAGAAAGAATTTGCATAAGAGCTAAACCCTCCAACAGTGAATTTGAAAATGTATAAAACTTAAGGGACCCATGCTTCTTTTTCAGCTACTCATGGCTTTCATGTTTTGCAGAGAAAGGAAGAGGCACAAACTTGTGAAAAAGGCATTGTATTTACCTATTTTTTGTACCTAATAATCTTCTGTTGTCAAGCTGTATTTAAATTATTTGGTAGCCTGAACCATCTCTAATATCTTCTCACTAAAGTCTGCAAGAGTGAATTATAGTTTTGATGCAATTACTAAATTGCATGCAATTTTATCACATCTATACCTTTGTATGGCCCGAATTACACAATGTCAAAAGAGATTTGATACAAGTTTCACTTCATGGCAATAGTACATCTACTATTATATCTATGTGATATGTTCAAAGAAATACATTAGAAAGAGACTTTTGGCACAGGCTACGTTTCAGGAAGTTAATTTGAGTGGTAAGTGAAGAAAGAATATTAGTCAGTTGGTTCTCACAGCACACCAACACATAATCCTGTATTTAAAAGGTAGCCTTTTCTAAGGTCTCATTTTATAGTTCCTGATAGCCTTTGTTTCATACCCATTAACATCTGTCAAGACAAGGAGGAGGACTAAAGTCATGAAAAAGGAAGATGTGTTTGGTCCATTTCTCTAGGTTGTCAGGAGAGCCAGAAGGAGACATAAGCCTTAGAAAAGTGGAGATAATTCTAAGCCCTGTATGACCAAAACCAGGACTCATAACTGCTCGTTCTCTGTTTACAGAAAAGCCTTAACCTGCTTCATAAACAACCCTTGGACACTAACCTGCAGTTTCTGCAATCTCTTTCTAGGTATCAAAAAGAATGATGCCCTGAAATGGCTTTTATAGAATGTTCGCCCACATTAATGTTCCTTATCAGAATTAAAAAGATTGTAAACATTTAAAATCATGTGACTTTTATCAGGTAGAGTAAATGGTCCACTGGGAAAAAGGAAAGAAAAAGAAAGCAAGAATGAAAGAGAAAGGGAGAAAGAAAGAGAGAGAGACAGAGAGAGAGAG
The DNA here is from genome assembly GCA_963574885.1 of Lepilemur ruficaudatus. Lineage (NCBI taxonomy): Eukaryota > Metazoa > Chordata > Mammalia > Primates > Lepilemuridae > Lepilemur > Lepilemur ruficaudatus. The sequence goes on from CAUYRT010072758.1 coordinate 30,178, forward strand.
AGAGAGAGAAAGGAAGGAAGGAGAGAGAGGGAGGGAGGAAGGAGGAAGGAAATACAAAAGGAATGAGACCCCAAAATAGAGTAGATTACATACAGTTATTTTTCTAACATGGCAGTCTAGTTGATCAAAGATGACCCATCAGTTTTGCTCCATAAATTTTCCCGCGTCCCAAGTTCTCTCCACCTTGTTGCTGCAATAACCTCTAGCTGTTGTACTCATGTGTGGTGAAAATTGAGCAATTTGCTACATTTGCGTTTCAGACCTTGGGAAGGTTAAAAATGTCAGGGTCCAAAGAGAAAGGCCTTTCATTAATGTGGAGATGGCTGAGAAGTTGCTCATGTCCTTTCCGTTCACTTTTATTGTTCTAAATCTAGTTATGCCATTCCTCCTAGATGCAAGATATTATCAGATGAGGATAAGATAGGCATGTGTCTTAGAACAGTGGTCCCCAACCTTTTTGGCACCAGGAACTGGTTTCATGGGAGACTGTGTCAGGTGTGGGGACCTGATGTCAGGTCCATGTTCCCTGGTTCTTGGTTTCCAGTACCAATGAATGGTTACTGGTACTGAGTGGACGGAGCAAATGGACAGACCAAGTGGATGCAAGCAAGCAAATCACCAAGGTTTATTAAAGCATGGTACATTCCAGGGAAGAAATGGGTCAATTCCCGAATGTGCAGGAGACTCTGAGTTTAACAAGATTTTGCCTTTATGATGATTCTCTAACTTTATGTTAAGTGGGGGGGGGTGGAATATGCATGGTTTTTCTTGGAAAGAGGTGGAGAATTCCCAAAACTGGGACTCCTCCCTATTTTTAACCATGTAAAGCAATTTCCTGGATTTGCCATCGTATTTGTAAACTCTCATTGTGCTGGTGGGTGTGATTTTTACTATGTTAATGAGGGTAGGTCATTTGAGGCTACTGTCACCTTGTACACATGCTCCAAAGACCCTCTTTTGTGGTCTTGGTCATATCTCTGATTTGTGGCCTTTCTACCTCCTTCTGGTTGGTCAGTCCTTGGAGACCCCCTATCATAGACCAAATATCTGTTCAGTTCTTGGAAGCCCCCTGGACATATCATCTGCTCCTTCTTGGAAGCCCCCCTTGTGGTCAATTTGTTCTTTCTATTGTAAACAAGGCATCTCCTAGGCCATCTGCTTCTCAGTGGACACCTCCTAGACAAAGCATCTGTTCCCCTTCCTCCTACCTCTACCTAAACATTTTTCCATGGACTGGGGTGGGGGGGATGGTTTTGGGATAATTCAAACACATTACATTTATTGTCACTTTATTTCTATTGTTATTGCATTGCAATACATAATGAAATAATAACACAATTCACCATAATGCAGAACTAGTGGGAGCCCTAGCTTGTTTTCCTTCAATCAAATGATCACATCTGGGGGTGACAGGAAACAGTGACACATGAAATGTATTGCTTATGTCCAGTCTACTCCATAATCTCCTTTTGCTTGCTGTCACCTGTCACTGCAGAAAACCCTGGTTCACAAAAATTGGGTGTTGGAAATAGAGGCAGGCTTTTCAGTGCCTTCATGGCAATCTCCGGATATTCCACCCTGACTTTAATCCAAAACATACGGAGATCTGAAGTTGTCTCAAACATACTTTTAAGGCCACTGTCACTCGCAATCTCAGGCAGTTGATCCTCTTCTAGCAGGGACAAAGTCAATTCATCTGATTTATTCACAAATGGGTCGTGGATCCTTTCCTTCCCTGTCAGAGGGTCTTTTGTGGTTGGGGAGTAAATGCTCAAACTCTTTTGAAAACTGAGATAGGTGATCATGCATCAGCTGAGAGAAGGAAGGCCCTGGCTCAGTGTCTTTCAAAATCTCTGCTGATGTTGAAATGTCAAAAACCCCAGTGTTCACTCATCACCACCATAACCAGTTTGGCTCTGAATGCAGCCACTTTATCTGCCAACTTGAACACAGTTGTCTTTCTCCCCTGAAGTATCAGATTGAGTTCATTGAGCAGGTTGAATATGTCCCACAAGTGAGCAAGTTTTGTGACCCATTCTGTGTCACTGAAATGTACTGTCAGTGGTGACTATTTTTCTAAAAGAAATCTCTGGAGTGGCTCTCATAACTCAAAAACTCTGGCCAGTGACCTCCCTTTAGAAAGCCACCTCGCTTCTGTGTATAAAAGAGGACGTGTGTGCTCTGCGTCCCTCTCCTCACAGAGCTGCACGATGAGGCGGGAGTTAAGGGCAGGTACTGTAATGTGGGTGATGATTTTAATCACATGCTGAGAAACATTGTTTAGTTCTGGTGACATTTTTGGCTAGGCAGCATTTCTCTATGGATGACACAGTGCTCAGACTCACATTCAGAATCGACCTCCTTGACCTGAGTAGCGAAACCAGGAAGCTGTCCAGTCACGGCAGCCCCTCCGTCCGTGCATATACCAACACAGAATGACCAATCCATTTTTCCTGATAAGATATCATTCAAAGACTTGAATAGTTCTGCAGCTGTGGTGTTGGTTGGCAACAAAAGTGCACATAACACATCCTCATGCACATCGTCCTGAAAAATACATTGCACAAAACAAGCACGGTTGCCTGTTGTCAACATAGGTAGGCTCATCAACCATGATTGCATACCACAGTGATTCATTAATCCTCTCTAACATTTGTGCCTCAATATCCTCTGCCATTTCATCAATTCGTCCAGATATGGTGCTAGCCAAAAGAGGAACACGTGCCACCTTTTGAACTACAGCTTCTCCTAAAAGTTCACGGCAAATGTCACTAGCAACAGGAAGGATCAACTCTTCACCAATAGTCAAGGGCTTCTTAGCTTTAGCAATGCGGTTAGCCACTAAGGATGATGCTCTCAGTGCAGACACATTTGATGAAGTGGTGGCCTTCAATAATTG